>JAODAL010045997.1:0-31385 GCA_025379985.1 Phyllomedusa bahiana | reverse complement strand
GTTCTGGAGTATTACGTCCGTAAATACATCACCAACGGGCCCAAAAATAATGACCAAGTAGGCACAAAGTGTGGCCGTTTTTCCCGTGTAATCCGGAATGTTTTCGTGTCGGAAAATTACATTACACAGTATGAAGAATAAAAATGGATTGGGTCTTTGGGAAAATGAATTTACTTAATAAAATAACATATCCAAGTGCGGGAAAACAATTAAATCAATGTATTAGTAAATATTATCCAACAACATTAATGACAATATATATATTCTGTCCTAAGAAAACATTCTCCACTATAAAATGTATTCCAAAGTCCGTGACAATTATACTAATTTAACATCACATAAGCCAATGCAGATGTTGGACAGATGTTGTATTAAAAATTTTCCATAACAACAATTTAGATGTATTGGGGGCTGTTTTGGGAAGTTTAATGCAATTCAGTATATACAACATAAGGCTTGCTGGGACCTGTTGTCCTCCAAGCAGGATTTCTTGCTTAATTATTTATTCTTTTTGGACAAATCATTTATTGTAGTAGTGTACTGCTGTCAGTGTAGGACTATAGCACATTACAAGAATAGCGCGCTCCACTTCGACTTCTCCGTCTAGATAGACCACATTCAACTAGGTCTGCCTGTCAGGGCTGTCGAGCGCTGCAATGCGCCTCATTTTTGCCGACCCGCGATCTTTACGTGCCTCGGTTTTCGAATTTGCCTCTCCCGCCCCAGAAACGCCCACACCGCGCCCATTGCATGCCCCTTCATGTTAGGCGCAGCCGAAAGTGGTGAAAGTTGCGCCTAACATCGCATCCCTGCGTCCGACAGGGGATTCGGACCGGTGAGGTGCAGTTTTCGCCAGAAATCAGGCGCAACTCCCGATCATACACGTCACCCTAAATGTCCAGGCGGTGTCAGTTTATCTCTGCACGGACATTCTGGACTAATTGTGCAGCTGTGGGGTGGAGAGCTGGCTATCAGCATTAGCTGGACTTTATACTGAGAAGACAGGGATGCTTTATTACTATCCCTGCCTTCTCAATTGCTGTGTATACAGTCAAAGTAAGTTTGAGTCACCTAATGAGCTGCCCAACGTAGGGGCTCCTTTAAGAAAGGTGTGATCTTCGAACTTAAACTGGGCTCCTAGCCTGGGAAACCAACATAATTGAGTCATGGGTACCGGTTTGGACCAATGTATGTTGTTGTTTTTTGTTGTGCTGTAAAAATGAATGTCTCTGTCTTTATAAGAAGACAATAAAGCTAGTGAAATTTGGTGCCTTAAAGGGGATGTATCGCTTCCTTAGTTCGGCTGATTCACACTGCTCTCAGCTTCTCAACTCTGGAAATGCAGGGGCGTTTCTTCCCCTCCCAGCTGGGTGACATCATCCCCGCTTCACTGTTCATGCTGGCTCCCGAGACCCCCCTCCCTCCCTTCTCTGAGTCCACATGTCACTGTGTCTTTCCCTATGCAGTCTTATTTTTTAAGAGCTGTATACATACCACAGGATGCATTCAATCTAGACTGAGCAACTGAACTCTTCTCCTCTCACAGCTGGAGATGCTCTATGAACGGCACAGATCACCATTCTATGCAGGAGAGTTAGGCACCGGGACAAAACTGTTATGTTTTCTCATTGTAGAATCTGTTGCAGTCTGTTTCTGCTGGGTGTGGAGAGAGAAAATGCTACGGCCCCTAACTCTGAGTCAGGCTGGGATCGACACAAATTGTGCTATTTCCTGATTGTGTAAGCCCTTCAGTGTAATTCTGTTTCTTCTGCCTGTATAAAGTGAAAATGTGACGGTCCCTTACTCTGAGTGGGAGACACAGCTCTGTGAATTCGACAGGGGGCTGTACAGAATGTAAATGAGCTCTCAGCTAGTGACTTTCAAGGCGGCGGGAACAAGAGGGATTCGACCACTACTGGATATCAGTGTAAACAAAAACACAAGATAAGGAATACTGTGAATACAGGACAGCTTTGCTAATGCCATCCAATTGCAAAGTTGCTTGTTTTCACTGTCCCCTTATTCTGAAGACCATTTAATGAAATGATAAAACCCCTTTAAGCCTGTCTACCCCAGGAGATGAGGTTCCCATGACATAGTGCCCATTCAAAATGATTACAATACAGTATGTACAGTCAACCATATAGTGGGACAGGCCAAGCAGTGCATAAACCATCATAGGAGAGGTCAAAAGCTAAATAATGGAAAACACCTTGAAGATACCATGATCCTTAGACAATTGTGGGCATCACCTGTTGACTAAAATCTGTAGGACCTAAGGGTTTGTAATGAATTTCTCCAGGATGATCCTGTTGTTTTTCCAGAAGATAAGGAAATCCTGTAGTGTCTCACAGCAGCAATTCTGCCCGACTACTAAACGATTGTTTATGGAGCCAAAAGTGGATTTTAATATGGGTATAAGGTGGACATACTGTACCAGATTCAGAACCCATTTAGCTGCACAAGGCCCTGTAGATAAGGAGGCACCTTCTATTATATTCCTAGTATTGGATTAATGCATTTAGTTGCCCCCAATTACTGCGTTCAAATGTTGAGCTTTTTAGATGGAGTTCATGAAGCCAAAATCAGGAATGGATCATAATTGGAAGACCTGCATTAAAGAGGTCTTCTCACTACATTGATCAGCTTTAAACATGTAGGCCAAGGAAAATAAAGAGTATTACCAAATACTTTTCTGTCCTGATTTTGCTTCCTGAGTTAGAGCAGTTCTTATCCCCTGCTTGTGTACACAAGCTTCCCTAGGTTACCGACCATTTCTCTCTGCACTAGCAGCCCTAGCAGTGATTATTCTGTCACTCCTTGCTGTGTCTTATCAGTGGCACATGAGCTTTGTCATCTTTCTTACTGACAAACTGTAATCCTTTAGAGCTCTGTAGCCTTCTGCCCTGCTGATAAAACCCTTTCATCACCAATGTCCCTCTAACATGATCAGCTAGGAATAGCAGAGCTGATTTGTCAGTCACTGCTGTAGAACTGCCCACAGCCTGGACAGGAAGTGGAAGCCTTAAGCTGTAGAACCTCCCGCAGCCTGGACAGGAAGTGAGAGCCTGAAGCTGTAGAACTGCCCACAGCCTGAACAGGAAGTGGGAGCCTGAAGCTCTAGAACAGCCCACAGCCTGAACAGGAAGTGAGGCCCTGAAGCTATAGAACAGCCCACAGCCTGCACAGGAAGTGGGAGCCTGAAGCTATAGAACAGCCCACAGCCTGATCAGGAATTGGAAGCCTGAAGCTGTAGAACCACCCACAGCCTAAACAGAAAGTGGGATATATAGATATACACCAGCACTCCAATATTTTAAGAAAAAGGGTATTTATTTACAGAGCAGATAGAATTATGCCAAATTACACCAAGGTAAAATTAATAACAGAGGCCAAAGAAACAGATTACTGCACAAAATTAGAACATACAGTAGATCTCAATGGAGGTTTAGATGCAGATGTTCAGGTGTGCCGTTTCGGCCTGCTGGTAATTTGGCATAATTTTATCTGCTCTGTAAATAAATACCCTTTTGCTTGACATATTGGAGTGCTGATGTATATCTATATATTCTAGTGTACTGGTCTCTTGACCTCTTACACCTGGCACCCGTCCCCCTGTCCTCTCTCTGGTGTGCATGACTTTTCTATATACTATTGAACAGCAAGTGGGGACTTGAAACTTTAGAACAACCCAAAAACTGAACAGGAAGTGGGAGTCTGAAGCTGTAGAACTGCCCACAGCCTGAACAGGAAGTGGAAGCCAGAAGCTGTAGAACCGCCCACAGCCTGAGCAGGAAATGGGAGTCTGAAGCTGTAGAACTGCCCACAGCCTGAACAGGAAGTGGAAGCCTGAAAGCTGTAGAACCACCCACAGCCTGAACAGGAAGTGGGAGCCTGAAGCTGTAGAACCGCCCACACCCTGAACAGGAAGTGGGAGCCTGAAGCTGTAGAACTGCCCACAGCCTGAGCAGGAAGTGGAAGCCTGAAGCTGTAGAACCACCCACAGCCTGAACAGGAAGTGGGAGCCTGAAGCTATAGAACTGCCCACAGCCTGAGCAGGAAGTGGAAGCCTGAAGCTGTAGAACCATCCAAAACCTGAGCAGGAAGTTAGAGCTTTCCTGCCTTTATTGGCAGTCTACAGGAGAGGAAGTTGCAGAGGTGTTTGTTGGCCCCAGCTAACAGCCGGCAGCTGGTGCGTATCGAGGAGACTCATCACATGAGCCTGCTCCATACCCCTTTACCGCCTACATGATGGGTTTATCCATCATAGAGCGTTAAGCAGGTAAAGGGAACCTGACACATAGATTTTGCCCTTCAAACCTTCAAGCAGTACTATATGGAAGTGCTACTGTAGGCTCTAAATTTGGTCTCCTTTCTCGTGAAAGGTGGCAATAGCCTAAAGAGCACTTTACTCCTGGGTGTCTCCATATGCTACGCAGTGTTATAAAGTCAGGTGGAGACGCTTCAGCCAAAAGTCACAGTTCCCCGGCTCTAATTCCCCCCCAGCCGAGCTTGGTTGGCCTCCCTTGTGATGTGGTTCCCTGTCCGCAGGGACGTCAGTGAAGCCTGGCTGGGCTTGAAGAGTTGAAAGCAGCTACAAAACATGCATGTTTACAATTTACATACATTGCACTGCAGGTTATCAGCCCCTCTGCACCAAGAGGACCTGTAGTGATCCCTCAGCCATGACCAAAAGTAGTATGCATCAGTAACATCCATGACAAGTGCCTATTGCCGGTAAATTGCCCAAATCAACACCTTTCATCTGGTCAGATCTTAAGATAACGTCTTCTAGTTTTAACATAACTCAAGGGTTTGTGTGACACCTTGTCTGCATATCAGGTTTAACACAGACACTGATTTCTTCCTACTTGTTTAGGAGGGAAAATCTAATTACAATCACGTTTTGGAAAGTCTTAAGAGCACCCGTGACATCTCCGTTCCCTGTGAAATAACGATTCTGGAGCCTCTTCTCTTATATCTCTGGGTTGTGCTGGTCCTCTGTTATCCCTCCTAAAAATGTAAATGTATTACTGAATCTGTCAGCTGGGTGTTACCATTCCAGTTGTCAGCACTGATTGGACGATGTCAGACTGTGCAGGGACACTCCCCCAGTTGGTTACTCCCACCTGACAGATTCAGTCATACATTTGTAGGAGGAATAACAGAAGAACCGCACGATACAGAGACGTAAGAGAAGAGGCTGCAGGATTGTTATTTCACGGGGAACAAAAGGATTCACTAAAACGTATCAGGAATGGCTACAGGTCTACTTTAAGGCAGGAAAGACACAGCAGAACTCAAGCAGGTTCAAAGATGGACAGTCACAAGTGAGAAATGGCATGGGTGGACAGAAGTACCCAGTCCAGTGGAAAATCCCCGCAGTGTGAACTGCTGCACGGATTTTCTGTTTAAATCAATGTAAAAAGTTGGCAGTCGGTTCAAATCTGAAAACCGTCTGTAAAACCGACTGAAAACGCGGCCGTGAGGACAAGCCCAAAGAGTCTATTGCACTCTCCGTTCTATGACTGTTATAGGAGGGTAATGGCTGTAGCCTTCGTAAACTGGGTAAACTTTAGTATTCATCTCTCCATCCTTCTGACTTACCCAAGACCCAAAGATCTAGTACCCCTTTAGGGCCCTGGAGGACTCCCCAGCTCAGAAGCAGGGGACTTTTTGGCACCAAAGACCCGGTCAAAATTGGAGCCTCTACTAAAGAAAAGGTCACCCCTATGGAGCCTCGACTATAAAAATTTCACACTATGGAGCCTCTACTATAAGAAAGGTCACACTATGGAGCCTCTACTTAAAGCGGTCACACTTTTGGACCCTTACTAAAGAAAGGCCCACACAAATGAGCCTCTACGTAAAAACGGTCACACTATGGAGCCTCTATGTAAGAGCGGTACCCCCTAGGGGGGGCCTCTCTTAAAAGGGAGTGGTCACACAAGGGAAACCCTTTCTACTATAAAGCAGCACACTATGGATCCTCACTATGGGAGGGTCACACTAGGGGGCCTCTACTATAAGAGCGTCCACAGGGATCCTCAACTTTTAAGAGGGGTCACACTAGGGGGCCCTCTACTGAAAAGATTTGGTAAACCACTATGGAGCCTCTACTATAAGACCCAAGGTCCCACTTTGGGGGCCTCTACAAAGGGCCCGGTCACATTATGGAGCCTTACTGTAAGAGGGGGAAACACTATGGAGCCTCTACTGTAAGACCCAGTCACACTATGGAGCATCACTTAAAAGAAAGGTCACCCCTATGGACCCCTCTAAAAAGGGTTTTGGCCCCACACTATGGGCCTTTTCTATAAGGGGGGTCCCCCATGGAGTCCTACTATAAGAAAGGTAAACACTATGGAGCCCTACTTAAGAGCATTCACATTGGGCCCTTTCTACTATAAGAGTGGTCACCAAAGGAGCCTCTACTGTAAGATTTGGTTTCACACTATGGACCCCTCAAATAAAAGAGCGTCACCCTATGGATCCTCTACTATAAGATGGCACACTAGGGGCCTTACAAATAAAAAGTGGTCACACTAGGGAAAGCCTCAAACTATAAAGCAGTCACAAAAGGAGCCCTACTGTAAGAGGGGTAACACAAATGGAGCCTCAAATGAAAGAGCGGAAACACTATGGAGCCCTACTGTAAACAGTCACACTATGGGCCTCTTACTTTTAAAAAAAAAAAGGGTCACACAGGGAAACCCCTTTCTACAAAAAGAGGGGGTCACTTTTTGGACCCTCTACATAAGGGGGGTTTCACACTATGGAGTCTCTACTATAAAAAAAGGTAAACACTATGGAGCCCTAACGTAAGACGGGTAACACTGTGGAGCCCTTACTATAAAAAAAGGTCACATATGGACCCTTTAACTGTAAAGGGGGGTTCCCCCAATGGAGCCCCCTACTGTAAGAGGGGTTCACCTATGGACCCTTTAAAATTTTAAAAGGGCAGTAACATTTTGGGGGCCCTTTAAATTTTAAGAGGGGTTTCCCACCCCTTTGGGGCCCTCTACTGTGGGGGAAGGGGTCACACTAGGAGCCTCACTGTAAGAGCGGCCCAAAACTATGGAGCCCTTTTCTTTTAAGACGGTCACCTTTGGAGCCTTTTACTAAAAGAGCGTCACACTATGGAGCCTCTACTGTAAGAGGGGGTCCCCACTAGGGAACCTTTTCCTAAAAGATTTTTTTCCACTAGGAGCCTCTACTAAAAGGAAAGTCACACTATGATCCCTTACTATAAAGTGGTAAACACTATGGAGCCTCTACTGTAAGAGGGGCCCACACTTTTTGGTCCTCATAAAAGAAAGGTCCACTATGGGGCCTCTCCCTTGAAAGAGCGGTCCCCTTGGACCCTTTCTACTGTAAGAGGGGAAACACAAAATGGAGCCCCCTACTGGAGGGGGCACACTATGGACCCCTCTACTATAAAAAAAGGTCACACTATGGAGCCTCTACTATAAAAAAGGGTCACACTATGGACCCCTCAACTGTAAGAGCGGCCCACACAAATGGACCCTCTACTATAAAGCAGTCACACTGTGGGGGCCTTTCTACTAAAAAAAGGGTCCCACCTAGGGAAAGCCTCTCTGAAAAGAGCGGTCACCCCCCTGTGGAGCCTTTACTTTTAAGGGGCGTCACCCCCAATGGTGGCCTCTACTAAAAAAAAGGCCCCCCCACAAATTGGACCTCAAATTATAAGAGCACCCAAAACTAGGGGAGCCTCTACTTTAAAAAAAAGGTAACATTTTGGGAAAGCCCCCTACTAAAAGAAAGGTCCCCTATGGGCCTTACTATAAAAAACAGGCCACACAAATGGAGCCTCTATTTTAAGAGCAAAAAACCACAAATGGAGTTTCTCCCCTTTTTAAAGAGGGGGTTTTCAAAAAATTTTTTGGAGCCTCTACCAAATTAAAAAGGTCACACAAAAGGGGAGCCTTAAACTAAAAAAAAAAAATCCCCCAACTAGGGCCCCTCTACGTAAGAGAAAGTCACACTGGGGAAAGCCCTTTTACAAATAAAAAAAATGTCAAAAAACCTAATGGGGGCCCCCTCCCTATAAGAGCAGCCCACACTATGGAAGATCTCAAACCGGGTAAGAGAAAATTCACACTATGGAAAACCTCTACGGTAAAACAGTCCCCCCAAAAACCCTATGGAGCCTTACTGAAAAAAAGAAGTAAACAAATGGAGCCCTACTAAAAGAGCAGTCAAAACTAGGACCCCAACCCCTGTAAAAAAAGCAGTCCAAAACTATGGAGATTTTCAAAACTGTAAGGCGGTTTCAAAAAGGGGGACCCTTTCTATTTGGTAAGAGCAACCCACATAGGGAGCCTCTACTATAAAGGGGTCCCCACTAGGGAAAGCCTCTACTTTAAGAGGGGCACACTATGGAGCCTTACGTTGAGGGCCCACACTTTTGGGAAGCCTCTACTAAAAAGAAAAGTAAACACTATGGACCCTAATTGAAAGAGCGGTCACACTATGGAGCCTCTACTAAAAGGGCGGCAAAATTTAATTGGAGGCCTTTTTACTTAAAAACCCCGTCACCAAATGGAGCCTCACTAAAAAGTCCCGGTTTTTCACATTTTGGGAACCCTTTCCTACTTTTAAAGACGGGCACACTATGGGCCTCCTACTGTTGAGGCAGTCCCCACTATGGCCCCTTTATTTTGTGGGCTTTTCACACTGGGGGGGAAGCCCCTATTTTTGAGCGGCCCCACACTAGGGAGCCTCTACTTTAAGAGGGGTTTCACACTATGGACCCTTTATTGTAAACCCGGTTTTAAACACAAAATTTGGGACCCCTTCTTACTGTAACAGCGGTCACAATTTTTTGGGACCCCTTTAAAACTGTTAAGAGCGTCACAATTTTGGGACCAAATTTTTATAAATGGGGTTCAAAACTTTTTGGAGCCTTACTAAAAAGAGGGGTTTTCACATTTATGGAGCCTCAACGTAAGAGCGGTCCCATTTTAATTGGAAACCCTTTTCTGTAAGGGAGGGGTCCACACTATGGACCCCTCCACTAAAAAGAAAGGTCCCCCTTTTGGGCCTCTATTTAAAAGCGGTCTCACAAAGGAAACCCTATTTTAATAAAAGCATTTCACTTTAAATGGATTTCCTTTTACTTGTAAAGCGGGTAACACTATGGAAGCCTTTTTTTACTGTAAGAGAAACCCACACTTTTGGAGCCTCAAAATGTGGAGCAGTCACACTATGGACCCTCTATTTTTGTAAGGGGTGGACACACAATGGAGATCTTTTTCCCCGGAAAAAAGCGGTAAACACATGGGTTCTCCAAATTTTGAAAGATTTGGCAACACTATGGAGTTTCTCTACTGTAAGAGGGGAAACCACACTATGGAGGCCTTACTGAAAGGGAGGGTCACACTTTGGAGCCCTAACTGTAAGAGCAGTCACATATGGACCTCTATTTGTAAGGGGCAGTCACACAAATGGAGCCCCCAACCTAAAAGGGAATTTGGTTTCCACCCTTTAGGGGAGGGCCCTCTATTTGTAAGAGGGGTTTTCCCCACAAAATGGGGGACCTTTTCTATTGTAAGGGGGTTTCCCCCATTTTATGGAGCCTTTTTACTTTTAAGAGCAGGTACACTATGGGGCCTCTACTGTTTTTCCAAGAACTTTAAACACTTTTTGGGAGTTTTTCTACTTTTAAAGTGGTCAACACTAGGAGCCTCTATTTGTAAGAGCCGGTTCCACTTTGGACCCTTTCCCCTTGTAAGACCCAATCACATTAGAAAGCCCTCTACTTTAAGAGGGGTTTTTTTTCCCCCCCATTTTAGGGTTTTGGCCTTCTACTGTAAAAACATTTTCACACTATGGAGCCCTCTACTTTTTAAAGAGGGGCCCAACCCCAAATGGACCCAAATTTATTATAAAATTTTGGTCCCCCCTATTGGTCCCAATTCTACGGAAAAGTTTGGTTTCCCCACTAGGGGAGCCTCAAACTATAAAAAAAGGGTTTCACAAAGGGGGCCCTCTATTTAAACCCAGTCACATTTAAGGAGCAAATTACTTTTGATTGGGGACCACACTTTTTTTGGGGGCCCTTAAAAAATGTAAGAGGGGTTTCACAAACTATTGACCCCTTCTACTTTTTAAGGTGGTCCCAAAATATGGAGCCTTTTCTACGGGTAAGAATTTTTGGGGGCCAACTTTTTGGAGCCTTTTACTTTTTTTAAAAAAGGGTTTTTACACATTTTATGGAGCCTTTCTATTTTATAAGGAGGGGTTTTTCAACCCTTTTTTTGGACCCCTTTTTTCTATTTTATAAGAAAGGGTTTTCAAAAACTTTTTTTGGAAAGCCCCCCTTTATTTTGGTTAAAGATTTTAAACCCCATTTAAGGGGGAGGGGCCTTTCACCTAAAAAAAGTTCCCCCAAAAAATGGGGGGCCCCCTATTTTTGGAAAACAGAAAAATCAACCCCCCCCTTTTCACCCCCCCCCCACAGGGGTTCTATGAAAAAAGAGGGTTTAAAAAACCAAAATTGGAGCCTTTTTATTTTAAAAGGGTGCAAGTCCCCAACCTTTTGGGACCCTTTCTCCCTTATAAAGAGCAAAGGCCCCACACGGGAAAAGCCTTTTACTATAAAGCATTTTTTATTTTGGGAGCCTCTACTAAAAGAGCAGTAAAACACTATGGAGCCTCTACAAAAGGAAATCACACTATGGGGGTTTCAATATAAGAGCGGTCACACTATGGAGCCTTTATTTTATAAGAGCATTTTCCCACATTTATGGGGGCCCTTACTGAAAGAGCGGTTTTAACTTTTTTTTTTTTTGGAGCTCTATTTTTTAAGGACGGTTTTCCCCTGTGGAGCCCCCTTATGTTTAAAAAAGCATTCACAACTTATAGACCCCTTCAAACTGTAAGGCAACCCACATTTTTTGGAAAGGCCTTTCGTAAAGCGGTCACAACAGGGGGAGCCTTCAAAACCTTTTTTAAGTGGGGCCCAACACTAGGGAAGCTTTTTTTACTGTAAAGGCGGTTTTCACACTTTTTGGAGGCTTTAACTTAAGAGCGGTTTCCCCACTTTTGGAGCCTCCCAAAATAAGAGAATTTCACACTAGGGGCCCCTTCTAACTGAAAAGGGCGTTAAACAAACAAATGGAGCCTCTATATAAAAAAGGTCACACTTTTGGAGCCTCTACTGTATAGAGCAAAACATTTAAGGGAGTTTTCTACTGTAATGCGGTCAACACATGGGCCTCTACTATAAAAAGGTCACACTATGGGGGCCTCAACTGTAAGAAAACCCCAAAAAAGGGGGCCCTCTATTTTAAAAGAGCGGTCCAATATGGACCCTTTTACTATAAGAAAGGTCAAAAAAAAGGAGCCTCAAACTATAAGGGGCAGTCCCCCCAAGGGGGGGCCCTCTATTTTAAAAGGGCCCGGTCACCCCAAGGACCCTTTAAAACAATAAAATTGGTCCACAAGGGGAGCCCCTACTTTTAAGAGGGGGCCCCACTATGGAGCCTCTCCCTGTAAGGTGGCCCCACACAAATTAGGTTTTAACGGGAAGAAAGTCACACTATGGAGCCTCTACGGGTAAAAGCAATCACACTAGGGAAACCCCCTACTGTAAGAGCAATCACACTAGGAGCCCTCTACTGTAAAAACCCGGTCACACTATGGAGCCTCTACTGTAAAAAGAAATCACACTAGGGATTTCTCTACTATAAAAAGTGGACCCCCACTAGGGACCCTCAACTATAAGAGGGGTCACATATGGGCCTTAACTTAAGAGGGGCCCACACTTTTGGAGCTTCTACTATAAAAAGGCACACAAATGGGCCTCCTACTGTAAGAGCGGCCCCACATATAGCCCTATTTTAAAGAGGGGTTTCACACAAAAGGGAACCTTTTACTAAAGAGTGGTTTCCACACTTTGGACCCTTTAACTTAAGAGGGGTCAAAATATGGACCCTTTAAACTTTTAAGGGGGGCCCCAAAAACTAGGGCCTCTCCCTGTAAGACCCCGGTCACATTTTGGAACCTTACAAAAAGAGCAGCCCCCCCCTATGGAACCCAAATTTTAAAAAGCAGTCAAAACTATGGAGCCTTTTTTGTAAGAGCGGTCCACTAGGGAGCCTCTACTTTAAGGCACCCACATATGGAGTTTCCCAAATGTAAAAGCAGTAAACCCCCAAGGAAAGCCTTTAAAACAAAGGTCCCCAATGGAGCCTTTTTTTTAAAAAAAGGGTCACACAATGGGCCTTTCTGTAAGAAGGGGTTTACATATGGGGGCCCTCTCTTTTAAGAATGGTCAACCCAAATGGACCCTCTACTGTAAACGGTCAAAACTATGGACCCTCTACTTTTAAAAAGGTCACACTAAGGGGGCCTTTTCTTTTTGAGCAGTCACACTTTTGGACCTCTACTGTAAGAGGGGGCACACTTGGGCTTCTACTGTAAAAGCAGTAAGCCGGGTGGATTTGGGGTAAAAACGGTCAAAATAGGGGAGCCTCCAGTGTAAAACCCAATGAAAACCTATGTAATCCTACTGTAAGAACAGATTTAATCCCTTCGTAAGAGAAATAAAACGGATATTACTGTAAAAGGGGTCAAAAATTAAAATTTCTACCGAAAGAGCAGTAAAACTTTTTTAATCCCTACTATGGAGCAGTCCCAATATGGGGCCTTTTAAAAAAAAAAGCAGTGAAATTATGTGAATCAACTGTAGGAGCAGGAAAAAATTTAAACCCTTAAGAACCCCAAACAACCAAATTAAAACCTTTCTCCCCCTGTGGGGGCAGAAACACCCAAAGGGGGACTTTTTTCCATGAATTCACCTGAGTTGCGCAAAAGGCGGGTGTCCCCGCCCCGGAACCCAAACATTTCCCATAAGGGAATTTGGGAAACCCTTTCCCCCTTTTTCGAACCCGGGCCCGCTGGGGCCGGAGATGCCCCAAACTACCCCCTACCGCCAAAAATTTTCCCAGGGGGTTTGTAAAGTGGTTTCCCCAAGTTTAATATGGGCCGGCAAGGCCCCCGGGTCCCCCCCCCCCGCCCCGCCCCTGTCCCAAACACGCCCTTTAAAATTGGGGGGGGTAATTACCCCCCCAAAAATAAGCCTTGGGGGAACAAAAACCTTAGGCTCTTTTTTTTCCCAAGCGGTTTTCCCAAAAGGAAATTTGGGATTTTAAAAAATTATTAAGACTGGAATTTAACTTTTCCCCATTGACCGGGGATAAAAAATCCCAATTGAAAATTCATCCCAACACATAGCGTTGCCATAAAAAAAAAACCTTAGTTTTTGGGTTCATTCTTTGGTTTTTTTAAATACAAAAATTTTTAAACTTTTTGATGTCAAGGGATTTGGGGCAAAAAAAACCTTTTTAAAAAAACCCCCCAAAAACATTTGTAAAAAAAAAATTTAAATGGGGTTTCCCAAACCCCCCAAAACCACATAAAATGAAAAGGCCGTTTCTAACTGAAAACCTTTAAAAAAAAACCCCCCAAAATCCCCTTTCCAATACCACGGAATATCGTTGCCCAAACCAGTTTTAAACCCAAAAAAAATTCAAATTTAAATTTTTAAACTTGGCATGTAGTTAGTACCCTAAGGGGGAGCCACAGGGCTTTGAAGAAAAAAGGGTGGCTGGGTCTTTTTTCAGCATGAAAAACATCCCAAGCCCACCCCGGGGGAAACGGGGGGAGTGGCTTCAAAAGAACCATTTCAAGGCCCGGAGTGGCCTAGCCATTCTGCGATCTAAAAACTCCATAAAAAAACCCTTTTGGGAAAGGGATTTTGAAACCCCGTGTTGCCCGCGACAGCCCCAAAAACCCACTGCTCTGGGAGGGGGGTCTGCAGGGAGGAAGGGGCCAAAATTTTGGGCAGCAAAAAGGGGTGTCCCAAAACCCTTTTTAAGACTTACAAAAAAAAAGTTTGACCTCTGTCTTTCCCAAAAACAAAGGAGAAAGAAAAAAAGTATTGGATGAACTTTTTTTATTGAACCAAAAAACTTTTTTTCCCCCCAAAATTTTGGGCCAATAAATTTTTTTCCAGATCAGACAATTTTTGATTTTGGGATTTTTTTTCCCTCTTTTTGTTCTCATAAGTTGGGGTGGGAACCTATGATGTCAGCTAGGGGGCCCCTCTCACCCTTTTTAAGTGGGAGAACTCCAAAATTGGTGGTGACAAAAATTGTTTTCCCCATTTAAAAGTTACCCTTTTTGCTTCTTGGTGTCCTACAGACCAAAGGGGGTAAACGGGAAGCTCCTGTGCCATGGGTGAAAAAATAGTGAAATGGGGGCCCCCAAGCTACCATTTTTTGCCATTTACAGTGCGGGCAAAAGGGAAAAGGGCCCCCAGGCTTCGGGAAACGGGGTAGAAAACCGGTTTCCCCTGCCCCTTATAGCTACCCCCTCCCAACATACTTTCGTTTGGGGAAAGGGGTAAAATGTTCCCTCCAAGGGATTGACTCCCCCCCAAAAAACGGTTTTTGTGGTCTGGAGGGGTTGGGAGACGCAAAGGTTTACGGGCCCTTTGCATGCCCCCCAAAAACATCGCAAAATTTTTAAAAAGTACTTTTTGAAAAATTTTAAGGGTTTTCCCACAAAGAAAGGGCCCAAAGCACTGAAAGTGTTTCAGGGAAACCCCTTTTAAAAGGGGGGTTTTACCCTTTAACAGAGAGAAATGCCCAAAATTTTAAAGGGACAGTAAAAAAAAAAAAAAACCCTTTTTTAAAAATTTGGGGTTGCTTTACCTCTGTCATTTGGTTTTTAGCAGTTTCAGCTTCGCTTTTAAATTTTGTCTTCTATTTTGTGTTGCTGTCAGGAAAGCCCCCCGGTCGATTCCTTCCCCTAGTCACGCCCCCTGCCCCTGTGTTTGGGGCGGGTGAAAATTTCATTCAGCTTTTTGGGATTTTCCCCCCTGGGGACGGAAACGTCAGGGGCCAAACCCCCCTGCACTGTGTTTGGGGCTGCCTGCAAAACTCTTGTTTATTTCCCCCGGGAGCTGTTAAAATCGATATTTGAAACCAGGGTCTTTGGTCTATGAAAAACAACCCGCTTAGGGTGAAGGACCCCGGGCTTTTTACTGCCGGGTTTAAAAAAGGGCTTTTCCCAAGGGGTTTGATTCACCTCCTCACGGGGGTTCTTTGAAAAGAGGGCGTTCTTTCCCATAAAAAAAGGATTCAAAAATGTGTCGTATGAACGTTTTTTGTAGTGCAGGAAAGGGGTTAAATCCCCGGGAAAACCCAAAGGGTTTTGGGGAGTTCAACCCCCTTTGTTTTTTTTTTTTTTTTAAAATTGTAAAAACATATGTAAATTTTATGAAAAAATTTTATGTGTGGGAATCTAAAATTTTTAAAATTGGAAGTATTTAAACCCCTCAAATGCGGGCCCCCAATTTTTTTTTTTTTTTTTTCCCCTCAGAGTGCTGTTTTTTTTCAAAAATTTTTTATAAATTTTAAAAATATACACACACAACCCCCAAACACACCCAACACACACACACACACAAAAAAATTCCCCTATATAGGGGCCCATTCACGTCACACCAAACATTCCAACATATGTGATCCCAATGCATATCCCTTCGGGGGGGAGCTTTTTTAAACATTTTGTTTAAAACAGAAAAAATTCACAGGCCCGGGCCCCATTTCCCCCCCAAAGCGTTTTGCCTCCCCCCCCTTTTTTCCCCCCAAACTTGACAGCGGGCAAAATTTTTTTAACTTGAACTAAACTTTTGCCTTTTATTTTAAAAAAAGGTCCCCCCTGCCTGTTTTCATTACCTTTTGGGTTGAACACCACTAGAACAGAATTTTAAAGCTGCTGGCTTTCATTGTGTAAACTAAGAGATATAATTATTTTAAATAGGTCCCTTGCGCGGGTTGGGGCCCTCAAAGGCTGCAGAATAAGAAAGGGCCAGGGGGGCTACAGAGTTTGTTATTCCAGACAACCCCTGCACCCCCGCTTCAAACAAAAGGGTTTTTGGTTTGTCACATTTCTTCATTGAGGGGAAAACACCCCCTTCCTGGGAGGGAGACACCCCGCTGAGGGGGAAAGAACACCCCCGGGAATTTTCAAACTCAATCTGAGAAAATTAGCTAAACAGCTCAAACGATAACACCCCTTTAAGCAATTCCTTGATGTTTTCTGACTCCAAAAGGGGAAATACCCTTCAGAATGAAGATGATTTTCAGACATCGTAACAAACCAAATTTTTGCCCCGGGCCAGCTGCCCTTTTCCCTGTATATATTTAAAAGGAAAACAATAAACCCATAAAAAAATTTCCCTTTTCCCTCCTGTCTTGAAATAATTGCTCCAAGCAGCAGTGTGATTTATTGGATTTTATAGAGCTGTGATGGATTATATGAGCTTGTCATAGCCGCAGAACCATTCTGCTTCATCATAAACTGAGCACACAGGTTGAAGGTTTACATGTGGTCTCAGAAGACAGAACTTTAGAGACTGGATACTTTGCTCCTGCGAACCTTGAAGCGGTGGCCTTTCCATATAATTAGGCTTAGGTGACCTGTTCCAACATCTAGCACTGCGAGAAGTGAGTGACTTTGATGCTTGTCCAGTAAGTGTTAATGAAGAGCCAGGGCTGTAGCCTGATCCTAAGCTAATTAAGATTATACAAAGATTAGCTTTTTTACCCATCCTTGGTTGAACTTGATGGACACATGTATTTTTTCAACCGTACTAAGTAAGTAACTATGTAACATGTAGGGAACACTAAATGAAGACGTTTTCAAATATATTGCTTTGTTAATTTTTTTTTTTTGAGGAGCTACAAGTGATTTGATCACCTTCTGAGGGCTCTCAGGTTTCTCTAGTTACTGACCTGTTTGCTTGTTCTCCCTCTGCTGTTTGTCTTTGTCACGGTCGGAGATAGTGGATCCACTGGACCACCGCAAGCGATGGCGTAAGCCACGCCAGGGAGCGGAATCTAAGTAGGTCCCGGTTTTCACCAAGTCACTACCCCTGACGTGACTTGCTTGCGGAGGCAGCCGAGGTGCAGCAAAATCGGAAGGCAGGCTCGTAGTCGGGGACAGGCAGGTTGGTCAGGACAGGCGGCTATGGTTCGTGGTCATGGACAGGGAGGAAGGTCAGGGCAGGCGGCAATTCGTGGTCGAGGGACGGAGGCATACGGTAAGGTACACGGTAATCAGACCAAGGCTTAGGAACGCTTTCTCTATAGGCAAGGGGCACTAAAGATCCGGCAAGGTTACTAGGAAGAGGCAGGCTTAAATAGGGGTAGCGACCGGCAATACTCAATTATTGGTGCGCTGGCCCTTTAAATTTAACACTGCCGGCGCGCGCGCGCCCTAGGGAGCGGGACCGCGCGCGCCGAGGGACAGAGACAACCGTAGCAGGAGTGTGGTTGGGTAAGTGATACTGGGCACCGGCAGGAGGACGATGACCCGACGTGCGCAGGGAGTGTCCTTATCACACGGGGCGGGCACAGAACTGCCCGCAGCCTGAGAGCTTGTGTGTGATCTGATCTTTCAGACAAAAGACACTAATTACTACTGTTTACTTTAGCTCTGAAGCTTCTCTGGACCTGGTAACAGGAGATTGTTTATCTAATTAGCAGAAGTCTGAATACATGGAGCTCATATGCTAATTACAGACAGCTTGACCAGGAAGTGACAGGATGCTTGAATCAAATAATACTGCTTTGCTCTATGAAACAGTAATGAGACAACCCATTTAAGTTAATTGTGAGATCCGGGAGAGCTTCTTAAGAAGGTTGGGAGTTGTACAGACAGGGCTCCCAGCCTGGAGAAGACCAAATGCTTTAGGTCTGTAGGAGCCAAGACCAGAGGATTGCTGTTCTGTACAAGGGAGTGCTGGGCAGTAGGTTCAGACCATGGTAAGTAAGGGAACCTTAATGTTCAATTAGAAGCTAGTCAACCTAGCATTGGGTTCTTGTGTTTGATACATTGTTTGCTGAATGGTTACATCTTGTTGAGGCCAATTTTAAGCCAAAACTACTACTTTGGACTATTCGGATGTGCCAGAGTCCATCTAACCCCGGAGACGGTGATCCCAAAAGCTAATGTTCTCTTCATTTTAACCAAATGTGAGGATCATATGTTCCTAAGGTCTACCACCATGGAAGGCCTCATACATATGCTCATTTTATGGCTGTGTTTCATATGATGGTGTAAAAGAGGAATAATAGAGGTGCATAGGACCTCTTCTGTACCTCATTATGAGTTTGATTTCCTTTGGAGGGATTCCAAGGGCTTTTCTGTAAGACCGCATAGGACTTGGGGCATGCCCTGTCCGATTCTGTATGTACAGAGGTATTATTTCTATCAGAGCATGTACGGCAGCCCACAGAGGTCATGAGGATTCACAATATTATATGCCTAAGCCTTAAAGGGGTGTTCCCACCAGAGACTTTGATGACATATCAATAGGATATGCCATCAAAGTCTGATAGGTTTCGAGTCCCACCTCTGGTATCGGGAACAGGGTCTGAAAGTGCTCGCTCAGAAAGGAGAGCTGGTTGCACTTGCCAATAACTCTCCATTCTATTCTATGGGTGTTCCAGTTACAGCCTAACACACCACTCACCTGTACTGGTAACTCCCATAGAGCAGAATGGAGAACACAGTGCTCCCCTGTATTGGGAACTCCCATAGAGCAGAATGGAGAACACAGTGCTCCCCCTGTATTTGGGAACTCCCAGAAGAGCAGAATGGGAAACACAGCGTTCCCTCTGTACTGTGAACTCCCATAGAACATGAAGTGGAGAACACAGCGCTCCTCTGTACTGGGCAACTCCCTTAGAACAGAATGGAGAGAACACAGCCTCCCCTGTACTGGGAACTCCCATAATAACAGAATGGAAACACAGCGCTCCTTGTACAGGGAACTCCCATAGCAACAGAATTGAGAACCCAAGCGCACGCCCTGTACTGGAACCTCCCATAGAACAGAATGGATAACACAGCGCTCCCATTGTACTGGGAACTCCTATAGAATAGAATGGAGAACACGGCGCTTCCCTGTATGGGAAACATCCCATAGAACAGAATGGAGAACACAGCGCTCCCCAGAACTGGAACTCCCAAAAACAGAATGGAGAACACAGCGCGTCCCCTGTACTGGTAACTCCCCATAGAACAGAATTGGAGAACACAGTGCTCCCCTGTAACTGGAACACCCATAGAAAAGAATGGTAGAACACCGCTCTCCCCTGTACGGGGAATTCCCATATAACAGAATGGGAGAACATGGGGGGACACCTCTCACCCAGGATGGGAAATTCCCAATAAGAACATAATGTAATAACACATCGCTCCCCTGTACTGGAACTCCCATAGAACAAATGGAGAACACATGCTCTCCTGTACCTGGAACTCCCATAGAACAGAATGAGAACACAGAGCTCGGGCCCCTATCTGGGACTCCCATAAACAGAATGGAGAAGACAGCGCTCCCCTGTACGGAAACTCCCATAGAACAGAATGGAGAACACAGCGCCTCCCCCAGTACTGGGACCTTCCCATAGATCAGAATTGAGAGAACACAGCGCCCCCCTGTACTGGGAACTCCCATAGAAACAGAATGGAGAACACAGCGATCACCTTAAACAGGGAACTCCCATAGAACAGAAAGGAAGAACACAGAAGCTCCCCCGTACCTGTGAACTCCCATAAGGAGTAATTGAGAAAACAGCGCTCTCCCCTGTAACTGTGAACTCCCATAGAACAGAATGGAGAACACAGCGCTCCCCTGTACTGGGAACCTCCCATAGAACAGAATGGTAGAACACAGCGCTCCTCAGTACTGGGAACTCCTATTAGAGCAGAATGGAAGAACACAGCACTCCCTCTGTAATGGAAACTCCCATAGAACAGAATGGAGAGAACACAGCGCTCCCCTGTACTAGGAACTCCCATAGAGAGAATGGATAACACAGCTCTCATCCTGTACTGGGGAACTCCCATAGAGCAGAATGAGAACAAAGCGCTCCCCTGTACTGGACCCGTAAGTCCCATAGTACAGAACGGAGAGAACACACTCCCGCCGTCCCGCTGAACTGGAACTCCTATAGAGCATAATGGAGTACACTACACCGCATCCTACCCCCTGTACTGGAAACACCCATAGAACAGAAATTGAGAGAACACAGCGCTCCCCCAGTACTGGGAAACTCCCATAGAACAGAATGAGAACCACAGCGCTCCCCTGTACCTGGACCTCCCATAGAACAGTAATGGATAGAAACACAGCGCTCCCCAGTAACTGGGAACTCCTATAGAGCAGAATGGGAAGAACACAGCACTCCCCTTTACTGGGAAACTCCCATAGAACAGAATGGAGAGAACATCACGCGCTCCCGCTGTACTGGGATACTCCCATAGAGCAGAATGGAGAACACAGCTCTCTCCTGTACTGGAACTCCATAGAGCAGAATGGAGAAACATAAGCGCACCCATGTTTCTGGGAACTCCCATAGAACAGAATGGAGAACACAGCTCTCTCCTGTACTGGGAACTCCCATAGAACAGAATGGAGAGTAGTGCAACCAGATCCCTATTCTGAGCTATTCTAGGATCCACACCTATCAGACTTTGATGGCATCACCTATCGATATGCCATCAATGTCTATGGTCGGAGCACCCCTTTAATACGTTCCCTGATGATGGTAGATGGGGCTAATATATGGACAACGTTACCAACATTGGCCGGCAATATCCAGAGGACACACCTTAGAAGAGAACACAATGCAGGAGAAACCTTACAGCAAATACTAAGCTTAAGATTTCATAATGCGAATGTTTAAGAAAGAGGAGGCCCTGAGTGTGACGCCACATTAACGAGGCTCATAGCATTTGTTAGCAGTGGATACCGCCGCACAGATACCTTGGCTTACCCCTGTTTGTCAGTAGATCACTGTCTGGCAATGGCTCTGAGCATGCTCAGTTCAAGGAACCATTATTCTACAATAATACTCTGCAGAGATATTTTAAACTGTCTCTTCTATCAAAGTGTTAAAAAAATTCTGTTCAGCTGATTTTGTTTTTGGGCATAAAGGGTAACAACCAATATGGCCGCCATCGCAGGTTTTGAAGAGCTCCTGTGACATCTCCTGACACGTCTTGTGTCCCCTGTATAATAACAATCCTTCTGCAGGTCATACATACAGGCATGTAGAGCCCAATACCACAAGTCTGGCCAGGTCGACCCCTTTACCCTGGTTCAGGGGGGGCCTGATCTTCTGCAGACTATACATACAGGGCAGTGTTAGAAGCCAATACCACTAGTTCGCTCAGGCCACCACCTTTACCCTGGTCTGGCTGTTCTTCTGCAGTTCGATACATACAGGGCAGTGTAGAGCTAATACCACAAGTCCTTGGCTCAAGGCACCACCTTTACCCTGTCTGGCTGTATCTTCTGCAGGTCAACATACAGGGCAGTGGTTAGAGCCAATACCGACAAGTCTGTGCTCAGGCACCAACCTTTACCCTGGTCTGTTCTTCCTGCAAGGTCATGAACATAACAGGCAGTGTAGAGCCAATACCAACAATCTGGCTCAGGCACCACCTTTGACCCTGGTTCTGTTCTTCTGCAGTCATACATACAGGCAGTGTAGAGCCAATAGACCACAAGTCTGGCTTCCGGCACCACCTTTACTCTGGTCAGTTCCTTCTGCAGGTCATACATACAGGGCAGTGTAGGAAGCCAATACCACAAGTCGGCTCCAGCACCACCTTACGCCTGGTCTTTCCTTCTGCAGGTCATACATACAGTGCAGTGTAGAGCCAATACCACAAGTCTGGTTTTCAGGCACCACCTTAACCCTGGTCGGCTGTTCTCTGCAGTGTCAAACATACAGGACAGTGAAGAGCCAATACCACCAAGTCAGGCTCAGGCACAACCTTACCCTGTCTTTTCTTCTGCAGGTCATCATAATGGCAGTGTAGAGCCAATACCACAAGTCTGGCTCAGGCACCACCTTTACCCACGTCTGTTCTTCTGCAGGTCATACATACAGGGCAGACTAGAGCGACGCCCATACCACAAGTCTAGAGGCTCAGGCACCACCTTATACCCTGGTCAGTTCTTCTGCAGTCCATACATACAGGACAGTTGGTAGTGCCAATTACCAACAAGGTCCTGCTCAGCACCACCTTTACCCTGGTCGGCTGTTCTTCTGCAGATGTCACATTAGAGGCAGTGTAGAGCCAAATACCACCAAGTCTGGGCTCAGCACCACCTTTACCCTGTTCTGTTCTTCTGTCATGTCATACATAGAGGAGGCATTGTAGAAGTCCAATACCACAAGTCTGGCTCAGGCTCACCTTTACCCTGGTCTGGCTCGTTCATGGCTGCAGGTTCATACAAACAGGCAGTGATAGAGACCAATACCACAAGTCTCGCTCAGGCACCACCTGTACCCTGTCAGGCTTGTTCTGGGCTGGCAGGTCATACAACAGGGCAGTGTAGATCCTACCGACAGACTGGCTCGAGGCACACCACCTTTAAGCCCTGGTCAGTTACTTACTGCAGGTCATAACATACATGGCAGTGTAAGCCCAATACCACAAGTCTGGGCTCAGGCACCCCACCTTTGCCCTGTCTGTTTCTTCTGCAGGTCCATACATACAGGGCAGTGTAGAGCCAATACCACAAGTCTGGCTCAGGCACCACCTTTACCCTGCTCTGGCTGTTCTAACTGTTCTGCACCAAAGTTTGGGCATCAAAGAATCAGAAAAGTGTCTACTTCTATTAATGTGGTGCGACGCCCCCAGAACACCCCAAAACTTTGGTGCGCTAAAAAGTGTCTTTGGCGCGGTACCGAGGCACTTATCGAAAGTTTGTAATGCGCCTATTGATACATCGATAGAACTAGTCTACTACAGCTTTTTGAGTCCAGAATTCTGGCGCAGCCCCGTTCATACATGGTGCCCTTATGACAGAATCGGGCGCTCATAGGACATCAAAGCTAGGCGACTACTCTTTTGGGAGCTGTAATGTCGGCCATAGTAGTTGCCACCGAGCTGCGATCTAGTCACTCACATTGTAGTTTAACTCCATAGGATATAATGAAAAGCTGCTGCAGAAGTAGGTAGGAGGCTCAGTGTCACCTGTCCAGGGACAATACCTGAAGAATACGATGGCCGTCAGCTCATCTTCCTTGGGCTGCGGTGATACTGGAGTAGTTCTTGAAGCCATGTCTTTGTAGAACATAAGAGACTGTCAGACTCCAGACATAAGTGGTTGTTAAGGTGAAGCAGAACTGGAAGAAGTTGAGGTCAGGACAACACGAATTCCAGCAACGTTAACAGCATAGGTCAAATATTCAGACGTCTGTAAGGCTAAAAGGGTCATGTCATACATAATGCAGTGTAACCTGCCCCTGAGGGCACATCGATGATCAGGGCCATAGCTAGCATTCATAGAGCAAAATGAGACAGGGCCCCAACACCTAATGATGGGAGACCCAAGCAGCAGTATAGGTAGTGAGCATAATTATAGCATACCTATTGTGGCAGATTAAATCAGGCAGTTGCGCGAGAATTCTGTCTCAGTTTGTGCCAAAAACCAGCTTTTCGCCACATTTTCTATGTGTTTTGACAGTTTCAGATGCCTTTGCGCCTCGTCTGACAAAGGGGCGTGGCTTCGTAAAAGGGCGTGACTTAAATGTGCCAAAAATGCGTCAGAGTTTTGTCGCAGTTTTTGGCATAAAAAGTCTGTCTGGTCTAAGTTTACATTGTCTTAAAGGGGGGGTGGGTGGGGGGTGGGTGGTGAAGACACTTTGATGTGCTGTATATCAAGAGCCCACATAGCAGTGGTAGGTAGCAGAAGACCCCTATTAGCTTCAAAATGGTACAATATTCTTATACCGTAGTAGACGCCCAAGCTCTGGGCCGCACTGCAGCTGCTATGGCTCCTACTGCTATAGATACTCCAATGTCGATGCTCTACATACAGAATAATCTCCATTCCAGTATTTTATCAGTGACCAAACATCTAGTTCCAACAGCTGGATATACATTATCTATTTTCTATTATTGGTGCTGAATTTTTGTTAAAGGGGTAAAATTGACATGAGAAGCTTGCAATTGAAATAACAAACATTTTCACCATTCATTATTATTAAAAATTCTGCACCGTTTTTGTTTTAGCTGCTCCCTTAGTGATCCATTGTTTACAGCTCGTCTCCTGGGATACGACAGAGCTGAGACTCCACAAGTCCGGTCGCACATCTCAGACCATCCCCTCCACTCCAGGCAGCTACAGACTGTTTCAAACCCATGAGCTGTCCATTCTACTCCCGTCCTCTGTCCTCCTTAGTAATTAGTCAACAGTGCAAATAAATAATAATAAAAAAAAAAACTAAATCAGGTCCTGTTGCATTGATAAGAAAAAACACAGGTTTGTTTTCCTGCAGGGATTTGAACCGAGGACTCTGTTGGTCTGGGAGGCAAAAACTTTACCTCCTCAGCTACTCACAATGCTTAACATAAACAGACCTTTCTGTTTACTACAGATAGTAAAAGGTCTGGAGATGTTCCAACCTGCGGCGCACATATAAGCAATTCAAACAAATCACAAAACGCCCCCTTCTGAGCACACAGAGGCTGAAGATCTGGATGCAGGAGGGAGAAATGAGATTGTGGGCAAAGCGCCCTTTAAACTTGTGGAGGACATGTAATGTATCTTCGAGAGCTGTGCTGAGTGCACACAGCCGCAGGGTAAAGCCTAAGGAAGGGATAGAGAATCATTCAAAGAGAATCTGCCGCCAATAATTTTCTACTAATTAAAATCAGACACTGATCCATATTCTTTTCTTCATCGCCGTGTTTATTTTCTAATTGTAGATTTCTCAACTCAGTTGTCTGTATAGGATTATGGGGGCGGCCATCTTGCCTGAGCTGCTTTTAGCAGATTTGGAAGATGCTGTTACAGCAGCTTCAGCACTAGAGCCTATGAACCAGTAGCAGACCCATTTGACTTCTATAGGAGAGTGTTTGTGGGGCATGGTCAGTGACCTGGGAAGAGGTCAGTGTTCTGGGAGGGGAAGAGGGAGAGCAGTGACATCTCCTATTGTGACTGGTGGATCCTGTGTTATCTATACACATTGGTGTCATCTTTCAGTGTAATTCTGCCTGTGCTAATACTAAGGAGACTGCGGGGAAGTGATCTCTACAGAACAGGAGCAGACCTATTGACGTCTATAGGAGAGTGTTTGTGGGCATGCTCTGTGACCTGGGAAGAAGTCAGTGTGCAGGGAGGGGGAGCTGTGACATCTCCTATTGTGACTGGTGGATCCTGTGTTATCTATACACATTGGTGTCACCTTACAGTGTAATCCTGCCGGTGCTAAAAATGAGGAAACTGCTGAAAAATTTTCTCTACAGAACAGGAAGTGTCAGATTATTGTTTTCAGGATTTCAAAAATGTTTTAAAAATAAACAACGGAGACCACGGAGAAGTGATCTCTACAGAACAGGAAGTATTTGACCATTTTAAGCCTAGCGGTCACAGAGTGGATGCTTTTATTAAAAAAAAAAAAATTGATAGTGATATAGGATGTACAAAAAAAAAATCAGAAAAATTATCAAAAAAGTGTTTAATATAAAAACAATAAGTCATTAAGTCAATAAGTCAATAAGTCATATTAATAAGTCAGGAGGTTGATTTCTGACTACTCCACACCTCCAGGTCACAATACAGCTAATCTGTAGTCACTGATCGTAGCCGTGTCTTAGTGAACTATACTTTCACTAAGAGTCTATTTTCTTTCCAGAAAGTTTGACGCTCTTGTCTGTTGGATGTGTCTGGTACTATAGCTCCGCCCTGTTGACGTGAATGAGTCAAAGCTCCTAGGCTCTATGGGCCACATGTATGAAAACTGTTTAGGTCTAAAACTCACTTTTTGGCCCATAGTAACCTATGCTATCTGATCTGCGGCCCCATGTTATAGAGCAGGAGGAGCTGAGGAGCATGCATATCTGATTCGTGCTGGCCCCATGGTTATAGAGCAGGAGGAGCTGAAGGAACATGCTATCTGATCCTGTGGGCACCATTTTATAGAGCAAGGAGGAGCTGAGGACATGCTATCTGATCTGCCGGCCCCATGTTATAGAGCAGAGGCGCTGAGGACATTCTATCTAATCTGTGGGCCCCATGTTATAGAGCAGGAGGAGCTGAGGACATGCTATCTGACTGTGTCCCATTTTATGAGAGCAGAAGAGCTGATGACATGCTATCTGATCTGCCCCATGTTTATAAGAGCAGGAGGAGCGAGGACATGCAATCTGACTGTTGGCCTCATGTTTATAGAGCAGGAGTAGCTTGAGGACATGCTATTCTGATCATGCATCCCCATTTTATAGAGGATGAGGAGCTGAGACAGCTATCTGATCTGTGGCCCAAGTTATAGAGCAGGAGTAGCTGAGACATGCTATTTGATCTGTGGCCCCATGTTATAGAAGCAGGAGGAGCTGAGGACATGCGGTCTGATCTGTGGGCCCATTTTAATGAGCAGGAGGCTGAGACATGGGTATCTGATCTGTGGGCCCCATGTATAGAGCAGGAGGAGCTGAGGACATGCTATCTGATTCTGTGGGCCCATGTTATAGAGCAGTGAGGAGCTATGACAAGCTATCTGATCTGTGGGCCCCATTTATAGAGCAGGAGGAGCTTAGGAACAATGCTATCTGATTCTGTGGCCCATTTATAAAAGCAGAGGTGCAGAGGACATGCTGATCTGATCTGTGGCCTCCATGTAAAGGCAGGAGTAGCTGAGGACATGCTACCTGATCTTTGGCCCCATGTTAAAGAGCAGGAGATCTTAAGGTCCACATGCTATCTGATCTGTGGCCCCATGTTATAGAGCAGGAGATACCAAGCAGATTGATATTTTCTATGGGGAAAGATTCAGTACTACTTGTAATTGATTCATTTAATTCCATGCTTATTCTGGGTTAAGGAGTCAAGTGGGCGGAGTTATAAGTGATTGACAGCCTTTTTTTTCATGAATGTTAATACAGAGATGGTTGTCAATCACAGATAACACCACCTACTGGACTCCTTAAACAAGAGTAAGCAGGGATTTAAATGAATAAAGTAGTCACATGCCACGCATTTACAGTGAGGAAAAAAAGTATTTAGTCACCAATTGTGCACGTTCTCCCACTTAAGAAGATGAGAGGGGCCTGTAACTGACATCATAGGTCGACCTCATCTATGAGTAGGACAAAATAGAGAAAAACCAAATCCTGACAATCCATTGTCTGATTTGGAAAGAATTTATTGCAAAATTATGGTAGATAAGGAAGTAATGTTGGTCAATAACAAAAGTTCATCTCAATGCTTTGTTCCTATTCTCCTATTGTTGGCAATGTCCAGAGTGTCAGACGTTTTCCAGTAATTCACACGCGGATTGCACTGTTGTTTGCATCATGTTGGCCCATTTCCTCCATGGCAGTCTCCTCTAGAGCAGTGATGTATTGGGGCTGTCCGCTGTGTGCAACACGTACTTTCAACTCCCTCCACAGGTTTTCTATGGGGTTGAGAACTGGAAGACTGGCTAGGCCACACCAGACCTTGAAATCTATCTTACAAAGCCACTCCATCGACTGCCCTAGTGGTCTGCTTGGGATCATAGTCATGTTGAAAGAAACCCAGCCACGTTTCATCTTCATGCCTTCACCATTAGTGGATTTTGGGAGTGTGACCTGGTTTGAGGTTGTGACAGGTGTCATTTATACCGATAAGTTCAAAATGGAGCCATTACTACAGGTAACGAGTGAGGAACAGAGGAACTCTTAAAGGAGAAGGTAGCAGTTCTGTTAGAGTCCAGAAATCTTGTCTCATTTGTTGGAGACCAAATACTTATTTTCCACCATGATTTGCAAATAAATTCTTTCCGAATCAGACAATGGGATTTTCGGGATTTGTTTTCTCATTTTGTCTCTCATAGTTGAGGTCGACCCTATTATTCACTGTATCATCCTCTCTCATTCTTTATAAGTGGGAGAACTTGCACAATTGGCGGCTGGCTAAATACTTTTTTTCCCCACTGCACATCATGATTTAGAAGTGAAAACCTGGGAACATTGGTGTAAGTTGAGACATGTGACCCCTGCAGCCATCAGCATCTGGTTTGAACGTCCCCCAACTGGAATTGTGAATACTAAAAAACTGAAGATCGTTGAGAACACCCGTGCTATGAACCTGGAACAAAGAGGAAGGTGGATGAATTGTTTTTTTTATTATTTTAATGGCTATTAGTTTTACTGACCAAGTGGACAACCCCTTTAAGAATTTCCTGTTTAATTTTTCAGAATAAGCTCCCCCTAGTGGTGGCTTTGGGCAGGCAGAGTCTTATCATTTACCTATGTGGTTGTGTTGGAGATTCTGAACTCTGTGACAAGAAAACAAAGCTCTGACCTGTGTATCAATACACTCATAAATTAATCAGAAAAAATTAGAAAAAAAATAATCATAATGGTGGCCAAGAATAGACATTCCCTTTAAGGCCTTTATTAGTGTAAAGATAACAGATACAGTAAGGCCCTGTTCACACGACGGATTTGGCCGCGGTTATGGCCGTGGGTTTCCGACGCGGTTTTACGGCGTGGCCATAACCTGCAGGCCAAAATCGCGCCTAGCTTAATTACATGGTTTCCTATTGGAAACCACATTAAATATTCACACGAGCGTGGGATTTTGGCCGCGGCTCCGGGGCCGCGGACAGACCCGCTAGCGGTGAGATGCACACACCTGTTCCATTTCTTGACAGAAGTTCTCTACGCTGAGCGGCTGCGCGTGCTGCCGATGGTGTAATGCGGCTGGGATGCGGCTAGCGCCGCGGCTTGCCCCCTGCTCTTAATTTGCATAGGGGCAAACCCTCGGCACAAGCCACGCCCCAAACCTCGTCGCCACGCCCACCGCCCGCGCCGCAAACCCGCGTCCGGGACCGCGAGTTTTACGGTGCGGCCCGACGAGGATTTGGCCGCGAGAGCCGCGGCGAAACCCGCGGCCAAATCCGTCGTGTGAACGAGGCCTTACATATCTATAGTTGATCTCCTCTACTTGCCTAGTAGTATAAGGTTACACTCCGAAGTTACAGACTTATTCGGGATGGCCTTGCGCACCCCCGGCTTTAGTCATTCATAGTATGAGGAGTCACTAAACGGTTAAACTCGTTTTCCAAGTGCTGTGGACTCACCTGTACCTGTATACAGCTGGGTACCTGCCCAGTGTGACTATGAGATGCCAGGTTCATGCCCAGTCTGCTGCTTTGTCTTCTTAAGAGACCGAGAAATATAGACGCCAAAATAAATATTTTGTGACGTACATTAAAGCTCGTCCCTGCAGTGATAATGGAACGAAGGTCACCACGTGTTGGAACAAAGACGCCCACAATTGTGATCCGTATCAATGTTACATTAAGGAAAATCAAGTAGCCGTTTGCCTGGGTCATGAACCCAGCTTAAAGCCAACTTTTCCATGTTACATAGTTACATAGTACGGTTGAAAAAAGACACTTGTCCATCAAGTTCAACCAAGGGTGGGGAAAATGTGGGTGAGGGAGAGAGACAAGAACATTAAGCCCGGCCTCCCCACTGGTGAATGCCCTGACACCCACAAGGCAAGAACCAATCTGCTCCAGAGGAGACCCCATCTCTGACCCCAGAGCCGCCACCAGACAGGATCCAGAATTTTACATGGCTACATACGCATTCATATTCTTTCGTTCCAGGTAGGTATCTAAGCCTTTCTAGAAACTCCCAACTGTTTCTGCTGTGACCAGCTCCTCAGGCGGCTATTCCACAGATTCACAGTGAAGAACGCTTTTCTCCTCTGGAGATTGAATCCTTTTTTCTCTAGTCGAAGGGAATGTCCCTTTGTCTTTTGAGGGGGCTTTACATGAAATAATTTTTCCCCATACTTTTTGTAGGGACCATTTATATATTTATATAAATTAATCATGTCCCCCCCGAAGCCGTCTTTTCTCAAGACTAAATAAGTTCAATTCTACTAACCTCTCCTCATAACTAAGATTCTCCATTCCTCTTATAAGTTTGGTTGCTCGTCTTTCCACTCACTCTAGCTCCATTACATCTTTTCTATAAACTGGAGCCCAGAACTGAACAGCACAAGTGTGCAAATCCGTAAGGTGGTGCACAATGTATTCAACATGTATGAACATTGGCGCTAACAGGCCAGTTCTGAATAGCTATAAGGCAGTGTAGACTGCGCCAGAATGTATGAACCTGTTCTTCTGCTGGTCACACATGCAGGGCAGTGTAGAGCCAATACCACAAGTCAGGCTCAGGCACCACCTTTTCCCTGGTTTGGCTGTTCCTCTGCAGGTCATACATACAGGGCAGTGTAGAGCCAATACCACAAGTCTGCTCAGGCACCACCTTTACCCTGGTCTGGCTGTTCTTCTGCAGGTCATACATACAGGGCAATGTAGAGCCAATACCACAAGTCTGGCTCAGGCACCACCTTTACCCTGGCCTGGCTGTTCTTCTGTAGGTCATACATATAGGGAATTGTAGAGCCAATACCACAAGTCTGTCTCATGCACCACCTTTACCCTGGTCTGGCTCTTCTTCTGCAGGTTATACATACAGGGCAGTGTAGAACCAATACCACAAGTCTGGCTCAGGCACCACCTTTACTAGGTCTGGCTGTTCTCTGCAGGTCATACATACAGGGCAGTATAGAGCCAATACCACAAGTCTGGCTCAGGCACCACCTTTACCCTGGTCTGTTCTTCTGCAGGTCATACATACAGGGCAGTGTAGAGCCAATACCACAAGTCTGGATCAGGCACCACCTTTACCCTGGTCTGTTCCCCTGCAGGTCATACATACAGGGCAGTGTAGAGCAAATACCACAAGTCGGGCTCAGGCACCACCTTTACCTGGTTTGGCTGTTCTTCTGCAGGTCATACATACAGGACAGTGTAGAGCCAATACCACAAGTCTGGCTTAGCATCACCTTTACCCTGGTCTGGCTGTTCTTCTGCAGGTCATACATACAGGGCAGTGTAGAGCCAATACCACAAGTCTGGCTCAGGCACCACCTTTACCCTGGTCTGGCTGTTCTTCTGCAGGTCATACATACAGGGCAGTGTAGAGCCAATACCACAAGTCTGGCTCAGGCACCACCTTTACCCTGATCTGTTCTTCTGTAGGTCATACATACACCCCCTGCTCCACTACTAACAAACTCCTGTCACTCTCCTCTTCCTTCGGCCTCACCCAGTGGACCTCTGGAGCCACTCATAAAGATGGACACACACTGGACCTCGTCTTCACCCGCCTTTGTCCTCTATCTAACACCTCAATCTCCCTTTTCCCATCTGCCACTGCCCCTTACCCCTTTTTCCCCCCCCCCCCCCCCCAAAAAA
>JAODAL010045996.1:0-31385 GCA_025379985.1 Phyllomedusa bahiana | reverse complement strand
AGCTCAAAGTTTTTTTTGTATGATAGATAGCAAAAATGCTTCTTTAGGGACACAGTTTCGGCCCAGGGCCTTTTTCTCCGTAAAATCCACAACCCCGACAGTTTCAAAATTTTCATCGGTTTTCATTAGGCATGGTTGGGGTCCAGATAGTAAAAGGTGCACATCACTCTCAGGGTGTCATCTCAGGCAAGTCGGGGCGTTTTGAACTGGCCCGGAGGCAGGGGGAGGCGGGGGAGGAGGAGGGGGAGGAGGGGGAGGAGGTATTCCTAGACCCCGACTTTACCGACGTCCCTGCCTTGGAAAGAGGTTGGCGCGTTTTTGAGGGGGGGACAAAGGGGGGGAAATCATTTGTAGGCCCCTCGCCCCGAGGTTTGGGGGAAATCAGGCTCCATCTTCCACTGAGTGTTTGGATGGCCCATTTCCTCCAACTGATCCTCGCATTAAGGCCACAAAATGAAAACAGTTACTGGGTGGCCACCCCCTGGATCCCCCGGTACAAAACAAAACTCGCTTTTCCCTTCCCCCCACCCAAAAAAATAAAAAGGGGGGGAGCCCTTTGTTATAAACGGGACACGTTCTCCCCACGTCCCCAATGTCATGGGGCAAACATCGCGAATAAACAGCTAGAGTGTCAAGTAGGCGAGCGCCAGGCAGGCAAGGTGGCAGAAGCCTAAGGGTGCCCTCGGGAAATTTTTTGTTTATCCCGTCCCAACGCCGCAATGAGGGCACACATCCAACAACAGAGCCCAGTTTAAGATCATGGTGCACGACTATCTGCGGCTAACACCGATGTTTTTGTATGTTTTGGCCCCAAAGACTTCTGGGATCCAAAATGGACGAATGACCCGAGCTCGCTGCCACGCCATAGAGGTGTTTGATGCCCAGCACCAGCATCATATCTGAGGGACCTTCAGAAAAGCTGGGGGAGTCATTACAGCAAACGATCCGTTTTCCCACATTTTAATGTGGATCGTTTGACTTTCATAAAGTGATAGGCAGGGATCTTGAGATGTTTGTGGCCCAATTTCCCGAGGTCACCATTAGTTGCGGGTTACTTACTTTCTTCAAACGAAAGGGCCCTTTTGAAAATGTTTTTTAAAATGATCATTTCTTACTGCAATTTTTATTCTTTTTTCCCAACGTTATTTTGCTGGTTTTGCCGTGAGGAGATGTAAAAGACAGAAAGGGTTTTTCTGACAACAGTTTCCCAATTTACTCACTTTATCTTTGAAGTTTTCGCTTTGTCAAGGGTTTTTTGAGGTCATGTTGCTGTGAATACAGCTATAAAGGTCCTTTGGGAAAACAAAAAATGTGGTTTTAAGGGGCATTTCTCCCTCACAATTTTTAATAGTGGGAAAGTATTTTTTAAAATTTTTTTTGGGTTATGTAGCTGTGAGATACAGCATAATCATGGTCCTTTGGAAAGAAATCTGCTTCAAATGGCTTTTTCCCTCACAATTTTTACAGGGGGTGAGAAGTCTTTTTTATAATTTTTTGGTCATGCTGCTTTGAAATGCAGCAATACAACAGCCCCTATTATAAAAAATGTTTTTTCAAAACAGACTTTTGTTTTCACAATTGCCCAAAAGTGCTGGGGGTATGCTTTAAATTTTTTGGGGGCATTTTGCTTTAAATGCAGCTATATACGGGTCCTATTCAAAAAAAAATGTTGTTTTTTAACAGACATTTGTTTTCAATTGTCCAAAGGCTAAAGGGGTCATGTTTAAATTTTTTGGGGGGCATTTTTGTTTTGAAATGCGTTATTTACAGGTTATTATAAAAAATGTTGTTTCTAACAGCATTTTTTCTTCAAATTTTGTCAGCGTGCTCGGGGGATGGTGCGCCCGAAACAGAATGGGTTTGGGGGAACTGTTAATGGACAATATTGCAAAATGACTTGTTTTTGAAAGTTTTTAACATAGCATCAACCCCCTGTATTGAGACAACCCATTTAATACAATTAAAAAAACAGAGACACAAAGACATGGTGGGATTCCATCCTATTTTAAAAAATGGTTTCTAGAAAAAAACTACTAAAAAAATTGCTGTACAAAATAGCGGTAAAAAAAACCTTGAAATTTTAAAGGGAGGACAGGAAAACTTGACCAGATGTAGGGTTTTTCGAGGACGGAGATGGAGCACGGCGGAACAAAGTACAGAGACTTTTCCGCACGTTGAGTAAAATAAGAAAAAGAATGAAGAAAAGGGCAATGGGTGGAAGAGGAGCGTTAACCACCAGTATTTCCAAGTGAAGTCAATTGGTTTCCCCACTCATACGGAGGGGCAAGCGTTACCGGACAGGGACGTATATGTAGTGAAAATAAAATGGTGGTTGGAAGACTCCTTTTCCGGGCCCTTTTTTAAAAGTGGCGGTCACGGTTTTGGGGTCATGCTGTGGCCCCGGACAGGGATAGTCAATGTCCAGTGAAACTAAAATTGTGTTAAAAAACCCTTTTCCGGCACTTTTTTTAAACTTGGGTCAGACGGTTTAATGGTCATTCTGCGGTAGGACAGATATTCAATGTCCGTTCAACTAAAAAGGTGGGTTTTAAGTCCTTTTCCGGACTTTTGAATCTGTGGGTCGATGGGGTTTAAGGTCATTTCGGTACAGGACAGATATAGTCAAGTCCAGTGAAAAATAAAATGGGGTTGAAAGACTCCCTTTTCCCCGGGACTTTTGAAAACTTGGGTCAGAAGGTTTAATGGTCTTTTTGCGGTACAGGACAGATATTCAATGTCCAGTGAAAAATAAAATGGTGGTTGAAAGAATCCTTTTTCCGGGATTTTTAAATTGGGGTATCAGGTTTGGGGTATGCTGTGGCCCAGGACAGGTATATCAATGTCCAGTGAAAAAAAATGGTGGGGTAAAGATCCTTTTTTTTTCCGGCACTTTTTTAAACTGTGGGTAGACAGGTTTAATGGTATTCTGCGGTTTCAGGACAGATAAGTCAATGTCCAGTGAAAAATAAAATGGGTTTTGAAATCCTTTTTCGGCACTTTTTAATGTGGGGGGCATGCAGGTTTGGGGGTCATCTGTGGGCCCGGACAGGTATAGTCAATGTCCGTGAAACTAAAATGGTGGTTTAAAGTCCCTTTTTTCCCGGCACTTTTAATTTGGGGGTCAGCAGATTTTGGGGCTTATGCTGTGGGCCCCGGACAGATAAGTCAAAAGTCCAGTGAAACTAAAATGGTGGTGAAAGACTCCATTTTCCGGACTTTTTATCTGGGGTCATGGGTTGAGGGTCATGCTGTGGCCCAGGAATGTATAGTCAATGTCCAGTGAAACTAAATGGTGATTGAAAAAACTCCTTTTTCCGGCAATTTAAATCTGGGGGTCATGCAGGGTTTTTGGGGGGGCATGCTGCGTTCCAGGACAGGGTATTTAATGTCCAGTTCAAATAAGATGATGGTTCAAACATACGCCCCTGGGCACTTTTTTAATTGTGGGTGATGAGGGTTTAAGGGGCAGCTGTGGTACAAAACAGGATAGTGAATTTTTGTTTTTTTTTTTTGTGGTTTTTTTACCCCCAGTGTGTTGCCTAATGTAGCACGATCCATTTTACTGTTGTGGATTTAATTCCAGCTTTTAGCCCTGTTTGGGTGTAAGAATGAAGGTTGTTGTTGCTCTCCCCCAAAACTTTTAAAGGTATCGCTCTAATCGACTGCTCATATCGACTATTTGTCGATGATGGTCGCTATCGACATGACCTTGTCGATGGCCCCAAAGCAAACGCTCCATACTACTTTTCAAAAAACTTGTAAAAATCAATCGTTAAATAATGTATACAGTAATTATAAAAAAAATGTAATTGTAAATAATGTATATCATTTTTAAGGTTATGTACATTATATTGTTTCATAAACATTTGTATCAACTGTTTTTAACAAGTAATAAATTGATAGAGGCTAGTTTTCAGCACAACAAGTTGCATTGCACTTCAACATTCCATTACAGTTCCACTTGAGTGGAGTGGAATTATTCTACAGAGAACTTTATAGGAAAATTCCTTCATTGTTTAAAAAAACATTTAATAGAATGTGTCATCAGAAAACTACGACTACGTGTCATAAAAAAATTATATTTTTATTATAATCATATTTCTTAAGACATTTGGGGGATTTTTATTTTATTTTCCAATGGGGATTTAAGTCCCATTTGGAAAAAGCAAGATGTAAACTGAAGACCGGCAGTGAGTGAGGACAGCATATTGCTGGATCCAAAGTGAAGGAAGAGGTGAGTATAGCTTTTTTGTATTTTAAATGGGCAGTGGTTTGCTTAGATAAAAAAAGAGAATAACCTCTTAAAATCACAGAATGAAAGTTTTACTTACTGGTACAAAATTAGATGAAAAACCATTCCCAGTAAGAGGTAAGTAAGCCAAAGTGCTTCATGGAGGAAGTTGCACAGATAAAACATACTGATACAGGTGCAAAATACAAAATACTGATGAACAATAGTTCAGTAGGTACCTGTACCCAGGCTAAAAGCCAGCTCACACCAGGGTGCAGAAAAGCCACAGTATTATACAGGTAAGATTGCATAAGTTCAAAAATAATGATGAACATCTATTCACACACCTACTGTTCATGGGAGCAGTGACTGCTTGTATTACAATCACACATAGATATAGGGCTTCTATAGAATGCCAGTTATATGGCTGGTGTGATGCACTGTGCTGGCTTACTGCCTATTGGTAATATTATTATGGTAATAAATATTAATAGATCAGATTGACTGACCTAAATGTCAACACAAAATACTGATAGCACTGGACAACACATTTTTAAAGAAAGATTTGAGGTGATTAAGATAAACCCATTTGAACTAAGCAGAAACATACTTTCTGATAGCAGTAGAAAGAATGCAAGAATGTAGAAAGAATATATCACTCGGACGAAGATCCATTACAATTTGAAAATAATTTCTGATAGTCTGCATCACGTAGAAATTTTGAGAATCATGAAATTAAATTTTACTGATTATGAAGCATTTAAATGTTACTAGCAGCATTAGTTTCACTGAAACAAAAGCAATAGCCAGCTATTATTGCTGGATTCAAGTAGAATTCGTAGCGCTTTTCCATTGTAACAATATCTTAGTGAAACCATTCTCTATGTTCTTCACTGACTGCACCAAGATTTTCAGAGAAGAATTTCAAATGTGAATGCAGAAAATGAAGTTTCAATGACATGATGCACTTCATTGCTTTGAAAGCTTCAAGAAGGTTTTCAAAACATTTTATATAGTTTGGTGCTCTATAGTTACCAAGGAAATTCTCGAAAACATCCTTGAATGATTTCAAAGCAATTTTCTTAGGCCCCACCAGCAGCTCTTTGAAGTGTGTGTCATTCATGATGTGTCAAATTTGTGGACTGACAAAAATGCCTTCCTTAATCTTGGCATTGGTTATGCTTGGAAACAAAAACTTGCTGCTTCTTTATTCATTGCTTACACAAAATTTTTCATCAGCCCGTATTTTATGTGAAGTGGAAGAAGAAATATCATTGCTGGCTCCACAAGTGCTCTCTTTTCAACATTTTTCTTTCTGGGAGTCAACTGCTTACTTATTGGCCACTTTCTTCTACTGTGATGTGACTGCTTAGCATGGATGCCCCATTCGCAAATGAAACAGCAGCATTTGATATTTGAGCTGAAAGCCAAAACAGCAGTGCCACCACTTTTTAATCTCCAGATATGTTCCTTTTGTAGTTGTTGCACTTGGTGTGTTTCAACAACAGTCCCATGTTCTCATATGTTTCTTACATGTGTGAAGCATAGCCAACAGGTACTGAAGGATGAACATTACCATTTTGTAACAATCCATCGATGTCAGTGCAGAAGCACAGGTTGTCATCCTGTTCAAAAAACTGTGCTAAGTCATCTTGGTGGCTTTAAAAGACAGAAACTTTTATACCCGGTAATAGCAAATGACATGATCAAAGTCTTCAACCCAGTAACTCTGCATTTGCTTTTGACAAACGTAAGTACTGGACAAAGTAATTCAGTTCTGGCTGTGTTGTAAGATGAGGCTCACCAGACATCCATGACTTAAAGTAAGAATCAGTGTCGTTCCTCATCTTTGACCCATGGACTGCAACATCTTTATCGGCTGCCTCTGCTAGGCTCCATGTCTTTGGTGACTTTGGTACTGGAAGAGTGTCATCATGTAGCATTGGTCTCATAGCTTAAGGGAGATTGGGATATCCAATTAATTTCTTATTATTATTAGAGAAGTCAAAGACATTGGTTAGACAGAAATAACAGTCAGTCACATGATCCTTATGTTCCTGCCATATCATTCGTAGAGATGGGGGAATTGATTCTAACGAAGTGGAATTCGTTTAGAATTTCAGGAAAATTTCGGTTCTGAACGAAGTCGAAGTTCGGGGTACTTCGCGTGAACGAAGTGTGCTTTTGATTGATAAAATGGCTGCGAGCACATGGCGTTATATGGGGCAAAGCACTCTGGGAGGAAGAAGGGCATAGCCTGCATGATATGTGCAGAGATGAAGCCAATCAGAGACCGGTGGGATTCTGTGACGTCACCGCACTATATAAGTCTGGGCACGACGCTGGGAGCTCATACCACTCTCACTGTACTGATTAGGGAAGGTGCTGCCACGGCTGCTTATGATATCTCTTACTAAAGAACTCATTTTTAGACAGCAATTTTTGGGGGGTGTCACAGATTGTCTCAGAGACTGCTTCTCTTAATGTTCTAATTCTGATTTTGTGGGGTATTGGAACTGAAGTCCAGTGTGCGTCCAATGCAGCTGCATATACATTTTAATGCTATCTGCTCACATTACATTGAATATCCAAGGGTTATCTAAGCCTATTCCTGTTGTATTCATTTAAAGAAACAGCGTTTTTACAATCCAAATACCACTTCATTTTTGGTTGCTCATTTCTTTTGCGCAATTTACATACAGGGGTTAATTAAGCGTTGTTCTGCTGTTGTGGTCCCCTAAAAAGAAACCGTCTTTTTCCCCCCAAAAAAATTTTACTTTTTTCCCTGTAGCATAATTCATACCGAAGGTTAATTACAATTTTTCTCTTTTTGTTTACCGTAAAATACACGCCATTGTAACACGCTACAAAGCTGGTAGTTTTTGGTTGCTCAATTCTTTGGCGCAAATTACATCCAGGGGTTAATTAAGCATTGTTCTGCTGTTGTGGTCATTAAAAAAAAACGTCTTTTTCACCGCCCCAAAAGACATTTTTCCTGTAGCATAATTCATAACCGAAGGTTAATTACCAGTTTTTCTCTTGTTGTGTACCGTAAAATACACGCCATTGTAACACACTACAAAGATGGTAGTTTTTGGTTGCTCAATTCTTTTGCGCGATTTACATCCAGGAGTTAATTAAAGGGGTTTTGCCAGGACGTGCCTTATCTGCTAAGAAGCAAATGTAAACAAGCCACGGAGCTGAGAGTGAGAGAGGGACAGACAACCAGAGCACAGAGCTGCATAAGGGATCGTGTGAAATGCTCACTCAAATAATCAAACTACAACTTGTGGATTCAGTATACAAAAGACACAGCTTTATCCAGAAAGCTTGAAAGCTTCTTCAATGTTCTCTGTCATCAGATAAAGCAGGGATCTACTCAGAAAAATCACAAGACAACTTGTGAATTCTGTATACAAAAAACAACATATTTCTACCCGGTGCCTTGAAAACTTCTGCAGCTCAGTCTCATCAGATAAGAAGCTTTCTCTTCGCAAGCCCGGCCAGCAGCTCTTGTCCGGTCGTATCTAATAGAAGCTTTGAAGTAACTAAGGGCAGGTAAGGCAGCCTGTAGCTCTCTCAGGCTGCAAATTTTGTAATCACATATATTTAGAAAAGTGATGAAATATCCATTTTGGAGGATCCCACGTCAACATTACATTGTGCCAAAACCCCTTTAAGCGTTGTTCTGCGGTTGTGGTCCCTAAAAGAAACCGTCTTTTTCACCGCCAAAAAAGACATTTTTCCTGTAGCATAATTCATAACCGAAGGTTAATTACAAGTTTTTCTCTTTTTGTGTACCGTAAAATACACGCAATTGTAACACGGTACAAAGCTGGTAGTTTTTGGTTGCTCAATTCTTTTGCCAATTTACAAACCAGGGTTAATTAAGCATTGTTCTGCTGTTGTGGTTCACTAAAAGAAACCTTTTTTTTCCCCTGCCAAAGAAGAAATTTTGCCTGTAGCATAATTCATATGCTAATTAAACCTATTAAGCCTGTTTATGCTTTTACATTCAGTAAAATACACAGTGTTTTTAAACGACACATACAAGTACATTTTTCCTGGCCATTTGTGGAGCGCAATTTTTTATCCAAAGGGGTTTCCCAAGCTTGTTACTGGGTTCATTTGGAGTCAAATACAGGGTGTGTATTTATCATATACAGATATCTTCATCAAAACATTGTCTGTACAATTTTAGAACAAACAGTATGTCAGACAAAGAGGTGTGCAGGCTCTTCACTGCAATGGCAGTGGCCCAAACATTCCTGGAGCAGGCCCAGGTCGCAGCACCGCAAGGGATCGTTGCGCAGGGGTCACTTCGGTGAGGCCTGAACTGCCGGTGTATCTAGCAGCCGTGTGTTGTTCAGCAACCCAATGGTTCTTGATTGGTTGACTAGGTCATTCCACTTCCTCCCCGATTGACATCTGACAACCCCAGCCAAGAGTCCGTGGGAACGTCAGACACAACCCTTAGTTGGCATAGTCCGGGAGCGGGTCAGCGGCCCTCACCTGTCCTCAACCCGCCGCTGTCCCATCCGGTTCCCTCAGCCAGAGATCTGCTATGTGGTCTGTGCTCAGCGCGACTATATAGCGAGGATGAACAATTTGAGGAGGGCAGTAAGCAGCTATTTGACAGAGAAGAAATGGGACCAATATCCCCTGCTTCTTGCAGTAGGCGGCAAAGTATAGATGTGGAGAGTGGCATGGGAGGTCATGTGAGGGGTCAGCCTCTGCATACCAAGACCGGTGATGAGGACAGCGGTGACGATGAAACACAAATAGATGATGATGTAGCCGACCGCACTTGGGAGCCGGGTGAAGCAAGGGATTCATCATCGTAAAGCGAAGCGGGCGTCAACTTGCGCGTCAGGCAGCGGCGCAGCCAGCAAGTGGGTTGTGTGGCCGTGAGTCAGCAGGGTAGCAGCAGTGCGAGGTCAGGAGCCAATCGGCCACAGGGTAGAAAACCCGCTTCGCAGGTCCAAGAAAGTAGCAGCACAGGGGTTCAGCGAGGAAGCGGCGGTAGTAGTCACTCAGTGCGGAGCGTTGGCGGTAAAATAAGCTACTCGGCGGTGTGGCAGTTCTTTGCTAAGACACCAGAGGAGCCGAATATGGGTATATGTAGAATTGTGGGAAGAAATTTGAAGCGTGGCCAGGGAGCTAACATTGGCACCACGGCCCTGCGTTAACACATGAAGCGTCACCATCCGGTGGCCTGGGAGAAACGTGGCTCAGATGTGGTGGTCCATCCTGCCGCCGCAGTAGCAGCAGCGGCCAGTGGCACGCATACCATTGCAGCCAGTCAAGGCTCCACCACCTCTGCAGAAGGGAGCTGTTTCTCTTTGCCATCATCTCCCGGACCAGATACTCCTGCTCCTCGCTACTCATTACGCCAGCAGTCGTTCAGCGAGGCGATTGCAAAGAGACAAAAGTATGCGTCCAACCATCCTAAGGTGCAGCAGCTGACCGTGCTCATGTCCAAGTTGTTGGTACTGCAGTCCCTCCCTTTCCAAAGGGTGGACTCTGCACCTTTCAAAAGAACTAAGGCTTTGCCGAGCCGAGATGGAGAGTTCAACCCGGGAATTTCTTTTCCAAAAGGCAGTACCAGTACTTCATAAATATGCAGAACAAAAGGTGGGCCAGTCCTTGAGCTTTTCGGTTTGTTCCAACGTGCACGGAAACGCGGACGTCTGGAGCTGTAACTACGGTCAGGGCCAGTATATGTCCTTTACGGCCCATTGAATGAATGTGCTTCCTGCCCAGGCACACAAACAACTTGGACAGGAGATGCCGCTTTCTCCTCCACGTTGTCAAACTGAGGCTCCTGCGCCAATGTCCGCCACCTCCTCCACCACCACCACCACCATCTCAGCCTCCACATGTACTGCTCCATCATACCACATGTGTAGGGCACAGCGGTGTCACGCAGTTCAAACACCTGGCTTGCCTCGGCGAACTAAGCCCACACAGGGGAGGATCTGCTCTGTGTCATGCAGCAAGAAATTGATGTGTGGCTTTCTCCGCGCCAACTGCAAATCGGAACCATGGTTGACGGAAAAATGGGAGGAACATGGTGTCCGCGCTGCACCGAGGAGGGGTGGTCCATGCGCCTTGCATGGGCATGTGATCATTTGGTTGTGAAAAGGTCCTGAAGTCTTCCACCGATCTTCAGAAGAGTCTGAAAATGGCCAGGAAACTGTGCATGCACTTCATCCATTCCTACAAAGCCAGGAACACCCTCCTCGAGTTGTAGCGGCAGAACGGCCTCCCAAACACACTCTGATATGCGATGTTTCCACCCGTTGGAATTCCAGCCTTCACATGTTGGACCGACTGTATGAACAGAGAAAGGCCATTAATGATTTTTTGATGATCCAGGCGGACAGAGGGCTCCCCTGTGTAAACTTTGATGTCAGCCAGTGGCAGTCATGCGTGACACCTGCCATTTGTTGAGGCCATTCGAGGAGGCGTTATTTGTCAGTCGCCAGGATCTACGGGATGAATAACGTCTTTCCACTGTTTCATGCCCTCGAACAGATGCTGAAAAATCTGTCTTGGCAGGGGACTGGAGAGTGGGACTACATCTGCGGCCAATGAGTCCGGTGGGACTGAAATGGAGGAGGAGGGGGGGGAAGGCTTGGAGCAGAAGCTTTCTGGTGAAAAAAGTGGTTTTTTCTACCAGGTGACAAGAGAGGAGGAAGGAGCGCTGGAGGAGGTAGATGGGGGGGGAGATGGGAAGTGAGGCAGATGCCCCGAAGCCCCGTGGAGTATACAGTGGGATGGAGGCGGGGAGCCCCCCGGAGTACTTGTGCAGAGGGCCCCAGCATGCGATTCCCTCTAGTGACACCCCGAATAGTCGCATCCGCGAGGGATGACTTTGTCTCCCCCCCTACCGGCCCAAAAATTTTTTTTTGGAGCCTTTTTCCCCGCGCTGAGAGGAGGACAACTAAAATACTATGGGAAAACCCTCCGTAGTCAGTTGGCCGCTGCCTAGTGCATGCCCTCCTCTAAGGTCTGAACGGGGGGTTCTTAGCGCTACTTACTACGCCGCGGCGTGGGGGAAGGGGGGGGGGGTAGGAGCAGAACCACTCCATCAAAAACCCTAAGTCGGGGAGTAAAGATGAGAGCTTCCTTCACCCCCTACTGAGGAGGGCAGTCCCAGCAGCAGAGGATGGAGCAACCCAAAAACAGGGGGTGGCCTACTTGGACAGCATCTGCCCCCCAGTTGAAGTCCGCTGGCTAGGGCACCCAAACGGATTGTGGTGCTAAGATGGGCGAATTGATTCAAAAATGTGGAATTTGTTTGAAAATTTTAGGGAAAAATTGGTTTTGAACGAGGTCGAACTTTGGGGGATTCGGGTGAACGAAATGTGCTTGTCTTTTTAAAATGGCTGCGGGACAGGGTTACATGGGGCAAAGAAATCTGGGAGGAAGAAGGGCATAGCCTGCATGACATGTGCAGAGTGAAGCCCAAAAGAGACCCGGGGGATTTTGGAGTCACCCCACTATAAGTCGGGCGCGATCTGGGGGTCACACTCCCTCACTGACTGATAGGGAAGGTGCGCTGTGGCTGATGCTTTACTGAAGACTGATTTTTTTTTACAGTGATTTTTGGGGGTGTCTCAGCTTGGTCAGAGACTGCTTCTCTTAACGTTCTATTTTTGCTCCACTGCAGCTGCAATACATTTAAATCCTATTGCTACAGCCCTTGAATATCTAAAAGGGGGGTCTAAGCCAGTTCCTGGTGTATTATTTAAAGAAAAACCCTTATTCAATACAAAACCCCTCTTTTTGGCTCCCCAATTCTTTGGCGCATTTACATCCAGGGGATAATTAAGCGTTGTTTTTCAGCTGTGGTGACCAAGGAAACGTCTTTTCACTGCCAAAATATATTCATTTTTCCTGTAGCCTAATTCACAAGCAAAGGTTATTTACAATTTTATCTCTTCTTCTGTTAGCGAAAAACACCGCATTGTAATGGCTCGCAATCAGCACGTGGGGTGAGAGACTGTGTGTGTGTGTGGTGTGTTTTGTGGGTTGGTTGTTACCAGATGTTGGAGTTGCCCATCGTCACATTCTTTGGCGCTCATTGTGGGATGAGGGTGATGTAGATATATAGATATATAGGAGAGATTACAGAGTGGTTGTTTTGTAGTAGGCTTTGAGTGTGTGTGGTATGTTAGTGTTGGTTGGGGCATGGCCCGCTCACGCACACTCGAAACCCGTCCTCTGTTGCAAATTATTGTGTACATTTTTCCTGTTGCCTACTGTGTGTAAAGCAAAGGTTAATTACAACTTTTATTTCTTGTTGTGTAGGTAAAAAAACACACGGCTTTGTAAAAGATAGATAGGATAGATAGACTAGTAGTTTGTGGTGGCTCATTCTTTGGCGCAATTTTTTACATCAAAGGGTTAACTAAGGTTTTTATGCAGTTTGCAAATCAGTAATAAGAAACTTTCTTTTTCATGTGTGTTGTCAGAGAAATGTGTTAAGATTCTTGTGATAGTGTGTGTGTGTGTCCCTGGAAGGTTTGTAAATGTGTGTGTACATTCAGTTAATGATGACTTCATGGGTTTTTAAACGGCATATACACTTGTCAAAATTTTTCCTGGCCATTTGTGGAGCGCAATTTAGATCCAAGGGTTTTAACCAAATTGTTACTGGTTCATTTGAGTCAAATACAGGGTGTGTATTATCATATACATAATCTTCATCAAAAACTGTTGTCTGTACATTTTAGAACAAACATATGTCAGGACAGAGAGGTGGCGGCTCTGACCTGCGGGAGTGGCAGTGTGGCACAAACATTCTGGAACAGGCCAAGGTCGCAGCTATCAGCCAACGGGGGGACGTCGCAGCGGGGGTCACTCGGGAGGCCAAGCTGCCGCTGTCACTAGCGGCCGTGTACTGACTACAACCCAAAAGGCTTATTGGTTGCTAGGTCACCCTTTCCCCCCAGAGACATCGAAAACCCCCACCAAGATCGTGGAACGTCAGACAAAACCCCTTTTATTGGCAGGGGCCCCGGGTGGGTCAGCCCCTCATCGTCCTCAACCCCCCCTCTGTCCCATGGGGTTCCCTAAACCAGAAAACACAAAGGGGTCTGGGCTCAGCGCCATATATAGCGGGATGAAAAATTTGAGGGGGGCAGTAGCAGCTACGGCACGAAGAAATGGGGCCAAATCCCCTGCTTTTGCAGTAGGCGGCAAAGAAAAGTTTGGAGGGGCAGGGGATTTCATTTGGGGAGGGGTCACCCTCAACCAAGACCGGGTGATGGGGGACGCAGTGACGAGAAACACAAATAATAAATGTAGCGTACCGAACTTGGGGCCGGGTGAGGCCGGGCTTATCACGTCAGGGAAAGAGGGCTAGCTTGCGCGTCGGGCAGGGGCGCAGCCACAATGGGTTGTGTGGCCGTGGTCAAGGGTAGCAGCAGTGTAGGTCGGAGCCAACGGCCAGGGGGTAGAAAACCCGCTTCGCGGGCCCAAAGAAAGTAGGGGCACAGAGGCTCAGCGAAGCACGGCGGAGAGTCCTCATGCGGAGCGTGGCGGAAAAAAACAGCTCCCGGGCGGTTGGCAGTTCTTTGCTAAACGCCGGGGACCGAAATGGGATATTAGAATTGGGGGCAAAAATAAAGCGTGCCCAGGGAGCTAACGGGGCCCCAGGGCCCCTGCGCAACACATCAGCGTCACCACCCGGGTGGCCTGGGAGAAACGTGGCTCAAATGGTGGCCCATCCTCCGCCGCACAGGGGCCAGTGGCACGATCCATGAGCCATTGAAGGCTCCCCCACCTCCAGAAGGGAGCGTTTTCTTTGACATCATCCCCCGGTCCAATGCTCCCCCTGGGGTACTCAGGGTCCAGCACTTCATGAGGCATTGCAAAGAGACAACAGTATGCGTTCAACCATCCAAAGGGGCAGCAGCTGACCGGCCCTGTCCAAGTTTTTTTGGTACGCAGTCCCCCCTTTCCAAATGGTGGCTCTGCACCTTTCAAGAACAAATGTTTTGGGCCGGCCGAGATGGAGAGTTCCAACCGTAATTTATTTTTCCCAAAAAAGGGATACCAGCACTTCATAAATTGTAGAACAGAAGGTGGGCCAGCCTTAGCTTATCGGTTTTTTCCAAGGTGCACGGCAGCGCGGACCGGAGCTGTAACCCATGGGCAGGGCCAGTCATTCCCTTTACACCCATTGGGTGAAAGTCTTCCTCCCACACACCAACAACTTTTGGCAGGGGACGCCGCTTTCCCCCCTCCACGTTGTCAAACTGCGGGCCCCCCAAGACCCCTCCTCCCCCCCCTCCACCCCCACTATCTCAGCCCACAAGTACTGCTCCATCAACCACAAGGTAGGGCACGCGGGGTTTACGCATTCACACCGGGGTTGGCCTCGGCGGAAAGAAGTCACACAGTGGAACGCTCCGCGTCATGCAGCAAGAAACGAGTGTGGTTTTTCCGCGCCAACGCAAACAAACCATGTGATGGGCAATGGGAGGAACATGGGGTCCCGCTGCCAGAGGGGGGATGGCCATCCCCTGCATGGCGCAGGGGTTTAATCTGGGTTTTGAAAAGGTTTTCCCGAAGTCTTCCACCGTCTTCAAAGATTCGAAAAAGGGCCAGGAAACGGCTGCACTTCACCATTCCACAAAGCCTGGGGAAACCCCCCTCTATTTCAGCGGCAAACGGCATCCCCCCAACACACCTGATATGCAAGTTTCCACCCTTGGAATTCCACCTGCACATGTTGACCGACGATGAACAGAGAAAGGCCTTAACATTTTTTTATCATCCAGGCGGACAGGTACCCCCTGTTAACTTTGATGTCGGCCGTGCAGCTCAGCGTGACCCTGCCGTTTTTTGAGGGCCCTTCGAGGAGGCCACGTTTTTTTTTTCAGTCCCCCGGACACGGGGTGAATATCATTCCCCTTTCATTTTCCCTTTTTAACAACGCTGAAAAAAAATGTCTGGGGAGGGACTGGGGATGTGGGGACACTCTCGCGACCACATAGTCCGGTGGGGACGAAATGGAGGGGGAGGAGGACATTGGCAGAAGCATTTTCTGGTAAATAGTATTTTCTACCCGGTGACAAGAGAGGAGGAGCAGGGGCACTGGGGAGGGAATGGAAGGGGAAAAGACGAGGGAATGACCCCCAAGCACCGTGGCAGTATACAGGGAGATGGAGGCAGGGACCCCTCGGAGCAATTGGCAAGGGGCCCCAGCATGCTGATTTTCCTTGCTAGTGACAGCCGAATAGTCACACCGGGGAGAGGGATGACTTTTTGGCTCTCCCCCCATTGGCCCCGTACTGGCCAAAAATGGGACCCCCTTTTTTCCCCGCTACTGAAAGGGGGGGCAAACTCAAATACTTAAAAGGAAAACCTCCGTAACAGTTGGCCGCTGCCCCCATGTGCGGATCGCCCTCCTCTGACAGGTCTACTGGGGGGGGTTTCCCCAGCACTCACCTACGCGCCGCGGCTGCTGGGGAAACGTGGGGGGGTGGAGCATACCAGCTCCACACAGCAACCTAAGTCTGGAGTCACTTACCCCTATGAGGGGGGAGTCGCCCCAGCAGCAGGGCCGGGGCAGTCCCTGACCCAACAGTGGGGGCCTACTTGGGCACATTCTGCCACCCCCTTAGAAAAAACCCCCTGGACTTCTGGGGAGCCAAACTGGATGTTGGCCGCAAATTGCCGAGTTTTTCAGTGAGAAGCTTCCTGCCCCGGGCCCGTATGTGGCATCAGAGCGGGTGTTTAGGGGGCGGGGGCCATCGTTACCCCCAAGGGGAATCCCCCTTGTCCACGGGGAAAAGGAACACTGACCTTTGTCAAGATGAATCAGGCGTGGATCGGACAGGAATTTCCACACACCAATGCTTAGGCGACAGACTACATCAGCCATGACGCCTCACCCAAACTGTGAGAAATGAGTCTGGCTTCAAACTAACTGCCTCAGCCACTAATTCCCGATGCCGCCACCCGCCTGATGCCACACATCTGCGACAGTTTCCCCCATCTGCCACCAACCATCTTTACCAGGGACTAGTATTGCCACCCACCTACACACTCTGTCATTGTGCCACTTTATGATCTCATGCTGCTGTTGCTGGTGCCGTGACATCCACACTGTGTCATTGTGCCACTCTCTGACCTCATGCTGTTGCTTCCTGCCGCCGTCACCTCCACTCTTTGTCATTGTGCACTCTGTGGCCAAATCCAGTTTTTTCCACCTCCAGAATGTCATTGTGCACTGATGTGACCTCATGCTGCTGCTGCTGATCACCTACAGTCCTATGTCATTGTCCACTCTGTGCCTACAACTGTTTTGCCACCTCCAGAATGTCATTGTGCCAATGTCTGACCTCGGCTGCCGCTGCCGTGACCTCCACACTGTGTCATTGTGCCACTCTGTGGCCTACCTCCTGTTTTGCCACCTCCAAAATGTCATTGTGCCACTGCCAAACCTCATCGGCTGCGGGCCGTGACCTCCACACTGTTTTCCTTTTGTCCCCACCCCGGGGGCCTACCCCTTTTTTTTTCCGCCCCCCAAAAATGCCCATTGGGGCCACCCCCCTGACCTCATGCTCCCGCAGCTTGCCCCTCCACTCTCTTTTAATTGTGCCACTCTGGGTTTTACTCCGGGTTTTTTGCCACCCCCAAAAGAAGTCAATTGGCCAACGCCCTGACCCCCATGTTGCTGCTGCCTTTTGCCCTCCACAATGTGTCCATTGTCCACTCTGGGGGCCTATTCCTTTTTTTTTTGCCCCCGTCCAAATGTTCTTTGTGCCACTCTCGACCTCATGCTGTTTTTGCTGGGCCCGTCACCCTCCAGTCTCTGTCATTGTGGCCCACTTTTTGGCCTACCCCTTTTTTTTGCCCCCCCCCCAAAAAATTTTCCATTGTGCCACTCGTGCCCTCATGCGCTGGGCCCGGGGCCGTCACCAAAAACCCCCCTTGTCACAAAATTTTGCCACCTGAAGCCCCCCAGCTTGTTTTTTTTCCAGCTGTCCGCCTTTGACTTTATCGGGCCTACATTCCCCCTTCATTTTTTTTTGGGGCCCAATTTTGCCCTTTTAAAAGTGCCCGGGGAAATTTTTTAGAGTGAAGGGGATTCTAAAAGGGGAGGGCATTAAATTGCTTTGTCATACTTAAAAAACAACTTGATAACCCCAAAAAACCAAAAGCTCCCCCCTGCATATTTAAGCATGGCAAAACAGTTAAAATAAAAGCCCCCCTGCAGGGCTCTAAAAGCACCGGGAAAAATACTGTTTTTTAACGCTTTTCTCCCAAAGTAATTCGGCCCCAAAAATTTATTTTTGCCCGTAAAAATTTTCGCAAAAGTGACCGAACCCGAAATTTTTAAAAAATTTCGCCCATCCTAACTCCCGAAATTCAAGCCCAAAAGCAGAAATACACCCGGGCAATTAAAAGCGCGGGTTTCCTTATTTTTTAAAGTTTCACAAACATCCAGAAACAAAGTCTTGATGGCATCATTTGGGGGGTTTTTCGGGTTTCAACTGAACCTTTTTCGGGAACCCCAATTTTAACCTGAAACGCGTCAGCGGGAGGGCCATACACAACATTCTCTGATTTTTGTAAACTTTCAAAATAAGGAAATTTTAGTTTTTTAATTGCTGGATTGTATACCGCTATTGGACTGTTGGTTTCATAATGCCGGAGGGCCGCGGGTTAGCCGCGCAGACAAGCTACTATTTTCCGTGACCCCAGAGGATAGTGCTTAAAGCTTCCAAAAGGGAAGTGCTACAAAGACTGTTTTTTTATATTGTTTTTGAATATCGAAATAGACCATTAATTTGAAATTTTCTAAAAAAAAATTTGTTTTTGCCAGAGGGGAAACCCCTTAAACCCACCCTCTAAAAATTTTGGTTAAGGACTACAAAGTGTATTTTCTATTGAGGTCAATGGAGATGATTTTACATTCAGTTTTAGATGATGCTGGTCATGTGGATGGACCCTTACAGTGGGTTGCAAAATATATACCCCTTAAAAGTCCCCTAATTTAAAACCCTTAAGCCAAAAATTAATTGTAGTTATTAACATTTTATGTGAAGAGCACAAAAAATAAAAAATTACATAGTTGTATTTGAAAAAAAAATATTTTCCATCAATTCAACCAGGGGTGAGAAAAATGTGGGTGAAGGCAGGGAGATAAGGAGTTTTGAAGCCTAGTTTCCCTTACTGATGAAGGCTTTGAAACCCATAAGGCAAGAATCAATCTGCTCTAAAGAAGATTTCATTTCCCAGAGTTGCCATCAGGCTGGATCTAGAAATTTACATGGCTGCATATGTATTAATATTATTTTGTTCCAGGTAGTTATCTGAGCCTTTCTTAAAACCCCAACTGTTCTTGCTGTGACCAGCTCCTCAGGCAGGCTATTGCACAGATTCATAGTTCTCATGGTGAAGAAGGCTTTTCTCCTCTGGAGATTGAATCCTTTTTTTCTCCAGACGAAGGGAAAACTGTAAAGTGTAACGTGCATTTGTTTTCAGCCCCCTGTATTATGATACACCTAAATAAAATCCAGTGTGACCAATTGCATTTAGAAGTCACCATATTAGTAAATAGAGTACAAATGTATGTAATTTATTCTTAGTATAATTATAGCGGTTTTATGAAGGCCTCATAGGTTTGTTAGAGAACATTAGTAAACAAATAGCATCATTAAAACCAAGGAACACATCAGGCAACCTTGAAAAATGGTGGTGGCAACATCATGCTGTGGTGAGGCTTTGCTCCAGCAGGGCCTGGGAAGCTGGTCAGATTTGATAGGAATATGCATGGCGCTAAGTACACGGCAATCCTGAAGGAAATCCTGCAAAAGTCTTTAGACTGGGGCGTAGATCCATCTTCCAGCAGGATAACGACCCTAAGGCCGTGTTCACACGGCTTATTCAAGCCGTAATTACGAGCCGGCTTGCGCTCGCAATCCCGGCTAGAATAGGGGGCGGGGACGCGGCCCGCCGGCCCCATAGACTTGCATTATCCATGGCGCGTATTGCGCCTGGATAATGTGCAGGTGACTTTCTCCCCCGCAGCGGAATCGCCGAGCGGGGAGGAGCGACGGAATCCACTGTTCTCTATGAGAACTGTGGAATACCGTAATTACTGCGACGGATTGGCGCCATACTGCAGCGCAAATCCGGCCCGCATTACGGCGCCAATCCGTGGCGAAATAAGCCATGTGAACGGCCCCTAAAAATACAGCCAAAGCTACAATGCAAGGGTTTAAGTCAAGCATATTCATGTGTTAAAATGTCCTGGTCACAGTACAGACCAAAATCCCATTGAGAATCTAGGGGGGAATTTAAAATTGCGGCTCACAAACATTTGGCAACCAATCTCACTGAACTAAGAAGAATGGGCAAAAATTCATTCCAGCCTCTAAATGTACAAAGGTGGCAGAGACATTTCCCAACAGACTGCAGCTGTCATTGCAGCTTAATGTGGTCCTACAAAGTATGTGCTCAGGGGTGTCAGATACATATGCATGCCAAACTTTTCAGCTATTTAATTTGTAGAAATTTTGAAAAGCATGTATCATTTTCTGTCCATTTCACAAATACTAAATAATTTATTTTGTTCTATCACATAAAATATCAATAAAATACATTTACGTTTGTGTTAGGAACGGCAGAACCAGGATAGAAGAACAGGGACTTAGCCCTAATTCTAAGCCCACCAAGACTGTCCCTGCCTACTTGCCAGCCCGACCCTAAGCGGTCAGTGACATCTGGACGGCGGTTCCTATCCTGAGTACATGCAAGCACAGAACAGACAAAACAAACAAACACAATATATAGTGAGAAAATAAGTATTTGATACACTGGCGATTTTACAAGTTTTCCCACCTACAAAAAATGGAGAGGTCTGTAATTTTTATCATAGGTACAATTCAATTATGCGAGACAGAATCCTAACAAACATATCCAGAAATCACAATCTATGACTTTTAAATAATTAATTTTTAATTTATTGCATGAAATAAGTATTTGATCCCCTACCAACCAGCAAGAATTCTGGCTCTCTCAGACCTGTATTAATTTCACCAATCACACGCCAACCTCGCCACCATGGCCAAGACCAAAGAGCTGTCTAAGGATACCAGGGACAAAATTGTAGAGCTGCAAAAAGCTGGGATGGGCTACAGGACAATGGACAAGCAGCTTGGTGAGAAGGCAACAACTGTTGGCACAATTATAAGAAAATGGAAGAAACACAAGATGACTGTCAATCTCCCTCGGTCTGGGGCTCCAGGCAAGATCTTGCCTTGTGGGGTAAGGATGATTCTAAGAAAGGTCAGGCATATCCTGCACGGCACCCAAGGGCACCCCTTGCTCATGCCAGTACATTTCCAGGCCTGTTTGAAGTTCGCCCATGACCATCTGGATGATGCATGGAAGAACTTTTTCGTATCAAATAGAAATAGAACTTTTTGGCATCAACTCTACTCGCCATGTTTGGAGAAAGAAGAAGGATAAGTACAACCCCAAGAACACTATCTCAACTGTGAAACATGGAGGTGGAAATATCATACTTAGAAGGTGATTTTCTGCAAAGGGGCCAGGACAACTGCACCGCATTAAAGGGAGGATGGATGGGGCCATGTATCATGAGATTGGACAACCTCCCTCCCCCAGTAAGAACAATAAAGATGGGTTTTGCTGGGTCTTCCAGCAGGACAATGAGCCAAAACACTCAGCTAGGGCAACTAATGAGTGGCTCCATAAGAAGCATTTCAAGGTCCTGTAGTGGCCTAGCCAGTCTCTAGACCTGAAACCAATTAAAATCTTTGTAGGGAGCTGAAACTCAGTGTATGGAGGAGTGGGCCAAAATCCCTGTTGCAGTGTATGCAAACTTGCTCAAGAACTACAGGAAACGTCTCACCTCTGTAATCGCAAACAAAGGTTTCTGTACCAAATATTAAGTTCAGTTTTTCTATTTTATCAAATACTTATTTCATGCAAAAAAATGTTAGTTAATTATTTAACCCCTTACCGACATATGACGTATGAGTACGTCATAGTGCTGGTAAGGGGTTTTATAGTGGAATCGCAAATTGCAGCTAACACTCGGCAGTTACAGCGTGGGATGGTGCCGGCGCCATCCTGCGCTGTTTGACCCCTTAGCCACCGCGGCAAAGATGGCCACGGTGTCTAAATCAATGAGAAACAGTGCCACACACTGTTCCTTACCTCCACTGAGGCACCCACGGCAAGATCGCAGGATCCCGATTGGTTAACATGGCAGCTGGAAGCCTTGTGAAGGCTTCCATTGCTGCCATGTTTTCAATTTTGCTATTTCCAGCCTCAGGCAGGAAGTAGTAAAACTGCCATCTTTGTACACCCTAATGCATTGTATTACAATGCATTATGCTGTATAAATGATCGCATTCCTAGTGGTGAAGTAACCTAGGGGGACTCCAAGTAAAAAAAATAAAATGTTTTAAAGTGTAAAAAAAATTATAAATTAAAAAGTTCAAATCACCCCCCTTCCGCCATTTTGCAAATAAAAAAAAGAAGAAATAAGCTACACATATCTGATATCACCATGTCTGTTCTATTAAAATAAAACTTTTCCCTCAAGCTGAAAACCACAGAACAAAAAAAATTCCAAACGCTAAAATTGCAGTTTTTTTTTGGTCATTTCATGTCCTCTAAAAATTTGAATAAATTTAATCAAAAAAGTATTTCCAACTGGTAGAAATAAAAAGTCCCTTTAGCCGAAAAAAAGTGATCCCTCCCCAAAGTCCATAGGTGTTAGTATAAAAAAATTTTTGGTCGTAGAAAGGGAGTTCGGCGAAATTTTTTAAAAATAAAAAAATGTTTGCATTTTTTTGGGGTCCCAAAAAACGAACAAAAACCCTAAATTTTTGGTTTACTATAATAGACAAAACATCTTTTTACTAAAGATGAATTTCTGTAAAACAAAAACCCGAAACATGACGCAAGAAAATTTTTTTTCACATTTTCCCCCAAGTTTTTTTGCCCCCTTTTTTTTTGGGGTTTTTCCTTTAAGTCTATGGTACGATAAATAACCCCATAGAAAGTATTTTCTTTTTCAGCAAAAAAAAAACCCTCTATGTCTATGTGGTTTAAAAAAAAAAAAAGTTATGGTTAAAAAGGGAGGGGGAAAAAAAACAAGGGGTGAAAAAATGGTGGGGTTAAGGGGGTTAAAAAAAAATACAATGAAATTTTCTGGGGTTTTTTTTTTTAGATTTTTCTCAGTTAAAGTGTCCCTAGGATAAAATTAAGCCCTTTCCCTTTTTTGTAGGTGGGAAAATTGCAAAATCCCCAGTGTATCAAATACTTTTTCCACGTAGGGGTTTTAGGCGGAAAATGGGTCAGAACCAGAAAAAGCAGCCCCAAAAGGCTATCCAAGACGGCCACAGGAATAGAGATGTGAGTCCATTTCCCAGGGGGATTGGAGGTCCTCTGAATTGGCCCAATTAACACAGACAAACAGGCGAGAAAGGTGAGTGGTGCAGGCAGCTGTCATTTACCACGATCTGCAGCCCTGCATTAGCGCTAGAAGAACCAGACAGGTGTGGTAGAGCTGTCAGTCACACCCAGGCATCAGACTGTGTTTAGACAGTGCAAAGAATCTGAATAGAGGTGAATTCAGGGCCCAAAACGTGCGTCTTGGTATTTGCGGACAGAGTACTCTGCTGCGGCTTGAACCGGCACAGTCGTAACAGTTTGTGGTTTGTAAACTTTTTTAAAAGTGGGAACTTTTCAAGGTGTGGGAAAGACTTTGTAAGATACCCTTGTGTGGTATTTCAGCGGGTTTTTGCAGAAAAAACCCGTATATTACAAAATATGGAAAGCAGGCATATCTAAATAGGGAAGCCCAGAACTCTCAATGACTTTTGGTTTTTCGTTTTTGGGGTTATGTTTGACTGTAATCGAAAAATAATTTTATTCTGCTTTTAAACCCTTTTCTAAATTTTCTTTAAACTCTGTCCTTAAAAGGTTTGGTGGTTTCCCAGTCGTTTTTTTATATCACATTCATAGTCTTTGGATTTTAGGTGGATGATGACATTTACAAGCTACATACTAGCAAAAGTAAATCAGTATTTATAAAAGTTAGCAAAAACAGCATACCATACATACATTGACTTTTATGTGATTTTAATCTTTAGTGAATCTTCACATAAGTATTTGCAAGTAAATAGATTAAGCTCCCCAACACTTTACAAGGGTATATGCCAGATCATTTTGGTTAAAGAATAAAAAATTATATTTTAAAATGCTTTTGAGATTAAGAAAGTAAAAAAAGTAATAATAATAAAAAAGCATCTAAAAAGCAGTAAAACATGTTTACGATAATAAATATATTTTTATTTTGTCCAAAACTGTGTTGAGCGTTTTTATCGACAAGTAAAAATCGGCACGGTTTTTATGGTAACCCGGATTTTTTGTTTACGCGAAAATTTGTTAAAATCTGCGCTTAATTATTTATCCCCCTTTTTTCGGCGCTTCCGATTTTTTGGGGGCCAGCCAATCGCTTAAGTTTAGAGAGGGTGAGATGTGGGCGAGTCATGATGGGAGGGTGTAGGGGTTGGATTGGCTGGAAAAATCCATGACCTCGTTTTAACATGAAAAACCCCTTCCTGTTTCCCTCAGTCTTTCGCGTTTCATACTGTTGGACGTGTGTCTGCATGCCCAAAAAATACCCCAGCGAAATATACTATTTTTCAAAAGGAAACTCTACATTAGCTGTTAGTTAGATTAGACAATGGAAAGATTTTAGGTAGTTAGATTTTTTTTTAGCACCCTCTATCGCTAAAGTCACGGGGGGGTGGGCGGGGGGGGGGGGGGGGGCCCGCGGGCGAACCAGAAAAGTCTATAAAGGACATGGAAAAAGTTCACCAAGACTTAGTGTAGGCATTGCACGCAATTCTTCATTATTAACAGTTTGCTATTGAAGTTTCCTGGATATTGGGCAGTGGGGAATTTTATATTAGGTACACATCATTTCTTTTAAAATGAGGTCTCTTGTTGGGTGCAAACCCAGTTTTTATTATCAGTATACATTTCGAAGGTGTTCTTTTTCAATTTTTACCCTTCCACCTTTTTTTGATAACCCCACCTTGCCTTAAATTAGAATCCAGAATCTTGTAGTCAGAAGGTTGATGGTGCCAAAATACCTTGTATCTCAAAATTTTTAAACAGTAGTTTTTTTGCATTTTGCCAGTCAGATTTGTTCATTGAGATACTTGCATTTATTCTTTTTACGAAATTTTAAGTCACCACAGGTATTAAAGGTGAAAAAAATCCCTTTTGTATAACTGAATCTATAACAGATGTTTTTTTACTTTGGGCATTGAGCTTTTTTCATTCAGATAGGGGCATTATATTTATACAGAATTTTATAGTCCCCACAGGTGAATTGAAAGGTTTCCCAAAAAAATCCCTTGTATCATCCGAATCTATAAAAGATACGTGTTTTTTGACTTTGGCGCATGCGCTCTGTTCATTCAGAAAAAGCGTGCCTTTTTTTAAGCAATTTTTATAGTCCCCACAGGTGAATTGAAGGTGCCAAAAATACTTGTTCATCCGAATCTATAAAATAGGTTTTTTTTGCTTTGGCGACGAGCTTTTTTTCATTAGATGGGTTGCATTATATCTTATACAGCAATTTTATAGTCACCACAGGTGAATTGAAAGGTGCCAAAAATACCTTGTATCACCCCGAATCTTAACAGTAGGGGTTTTTTGCTTTGGCGCACGCGCTTTGTTATTCAATAGCGTGCACTTTTTATTTTAACAATTTTTATACCACAGGTAAATTTGAAAGGTACCAAAAAAACTTGTTTTTTAACAAAAAACAACAGTCATTTTTTGCATTTTTGCCAGTCCAGATTTGTTAATTTGAACCCAGAAATTTTGTTTTGTTTGAGGGATTTGAAAATAGTGTTTTTTGCCGTCTGTTAATAATAGTTTTCCAAAAATATTCCATACTTTCAAATTTTTTTTTATTTTCTTAACTGGACGAAATTAGGTGGTAAGGGCAAAGGGGGGGTGCCATGGAGGTAGAGGTACAGAAAGGTGCCCCTTCCCAGTGCTGGAACAACAGCTCCCAGAGGTCTGGTTTTGCAGGCCGTCAGTTTGTCTCGCTGGGTCGGGCCTGTAAATTGTAATGACAGCGTCCCCAATTGCCTTAGGGGTTAAATGCAATGCACCCAGCGTCTTACCTCCCCTTTCCACCCCCCCGGGCCCACAAATGTCATCTTCACTTCGTCATCCGTCCAACATGAACGAAGGCAGCCCAAATGTCAACTGGTGTACCCCCCATGTGGATAACCATTTTTTGAAGCCCTCTTTGTTGAAAAAATGCGGTTGGGGTCAAAAGGGGCATGTTAAAAGACAAGAGAGTTTAGTCTGCTTGACGCCCAGTTACTGATGCCATCAGAGGGGGAGGGAAGCGGTCAATCGGCAAAAACCCCGGGCGGTCTGCCCCCTTGCAGTCCCCCTTTTTTCTTGTAGTCCCGCTTCTGGATGAGAATGTCAGGTCGACCAAGTCCCTGTGTTGTGATGTGATGTTGAATTGCGGATCCACCCTGGTTTTTTCCGAAGAATTTGTTTTGGGCGCTTCATCGTGGACGGGGGGAAAAGACGAGGGGGTAGTGTCAATAGGGGGCCCCGCCCAAAGGGGGAAAAGAGGGCGGTCGCAAAAGTGCTGATTGATTCCCCCAGCAACGGTCAGGGGCAAAAACTCGCTCTCATTATCGCCATAAAAAAGGTTTCCAGGACTCTCAAGCCTGAGCTTCTTTGGGAAACCCTTGTTCACCCAGCGATGTCATATCCGCCTTTCCCTTTAAAAGCATAAGTAGAGGCAAGAAACCCTTTGTGGTTAAACCCCCACAAAATGTCTTTTAATGCAGGAATGCATTTAGTTGAAATGGGAGGCAACCCTTTGGGCCCAAAAAAACCAGGGCCCAGCCGGGCCTCCAACCATTCCCCCCTCGGGTTCGCTCCTCCTCCCCCGCCACCCCCAAGGTTCCTCAGCTGCCCCTGTTCTAGAGTAGATCAGGGTCGCCTCGCTTCAGCCTCCCCCGTGCCGGTACCACAGAACCAGGACCCTCCCACCCCTTCTTCCCCCAGTTTGACGGACCGGGACAGCGGGAAGTTTGCAGCCAGCCTTCGTCTACCAGGTTTGGGAGCGAAAAAAACATTTAAAACCCAAACCCATCCAAGCCAAAAGCTGATGCGGCATTGCCCGGTTTTGGGCCTTTGGAAAATTTTCCTTTCCGTCTGGTGGACACAGATGGGTTCGCCACGTATGGCCCTCGCCTGCCCCAATACAAGTGCCGAGAGGCATTTCTTTGCAAAAAAGCGTCCCTGCCCCGGCCGACCCGTTTTCATCTAAAATTTAAAGCGCGTTGTTGCATCTGTGTCCGGAAAAAGTCCATTGAACCCCCACAATGGGTAGTAAAACGGCCAAGGCCCCCTAATCTCTGTGAAGCTCACTGGGTGGGGGGTGGATGTCTTGGGGGGGGGACGGTGGCTTTCCCGGTCGGCGCCGCTTTAAACTGGGGGTGGTGCAGGGCTTTTTTCCCCCCCAAAGGGCCGCTGGTGGGATCCGTGCCCCGAGAAACCAAGCCGTTTGAAATTAATCTGTCTTGGAGACCCTCCCCACACAGGTCAGGAGCTGTGGACGGCTTCCGCAACGGGACCCCAGCGGGCCCGGGTGACAAAAAACCTTGTGCCCGGGCCCAAGGTGGTGTGCGATAAGGGCGAAATCTGCTGGCCCCCCTTAAGTCGGTTTGGCTGGAGCACATCCTTGCCTGGCATATGTCATGAACCTCGTGTCCCGAAATTTCTAAAGAGCTACCGGGTTGGATGCCCGTGAAGGAAAGGGTGGGATGAGTTGCATTCCGCCCTTCGCCCTGCTTGTCCGCCCGGCTGTGTTTTCAGGTAAATCGGCCTCCCGTTAACGTCTCATTGTTGACGTGGCAACAGCTTTGGGAATTCCACCCTACATGCTCCAGCGTTGTGGAAGCAGCGCAATGCCTTTTCGCAGTACGAAGTGACACATGGCCTGACAAGCAGCGGTTTCGGATCGGGGTGTTGAGCCACGAGAGTGGAGGGAGGTGAAAAAAGGTCTGCACCATCCTTCCGTTTTTAAAACGCCACAAAAAGGTCAGTGCGGCGATGCCCTTGTCAGTGAGATTGTGGTGTCTTTGTTCTGGAATGAGTTGGACACTCTGAAAAATAGGGCTGCCCGCGACGGAGGAGGAGATGGACACAGTGCGGAAAAATTTTTCTCCGTCGAATCCCCAAAAGGCCCCACAGTTTTACAATTTTTATCGGTTTCATTAAACAGTGGGTCGGGGTCCGGGCTTGTGCAAAGGGGGTGCCTCAGCTCTCAGGGGATCATTGAGGAAGTAGGGGTGTGTTGAAGCTGTGCGGAGGGGAAAAGGGAAGGAGGAGGAGGGATTTTTTAGACACCGTGTTATGACGTCCCCGCCTTGAAAAGAGGTTGGCGCGAATTTGAGGGGAGGAGGAAGAAAGGACGATGACTTTTTTAGTGGCCCCCCGCCGAGGTTGGGAAATAAGGCTCCCTCTCTTCCATGAGTGCTTGGTGCTCCCTTTCCCCCAAAAAAAGATCCTGCATTAAGGCCCCAAATGAAAACAGTTATGGGTGGCCCACCCCCCGGGTCCCCCGGTAAAACTAAACTCAGCACTTCCCTTTCCCCCCCACCCAAATAGAGAGTAAAATGCGGAAATGGAGACCTTGCTTTATTTATCAATGGAGACATCTGTTGCGTCTGCTTCATGTTCTTCAAATGTCCGGTGGGAAAAAGCCCGCGACGTGAAAAGAGAGTGCCAAAGTAGGCGTGCCCGGCAGCAGCGCAGCAGCAAAGGGGTGGAGAAGAATAATGGGGGACTTGGCAATCCCTTTTTTACCCCTCACCAAAGCATGCAAAGCGGGCACACAAAAAACACCCCGGAAACCCGCTTAAGTTTATGGTGCAAAATATTGGTCTCAACCCGATGTTTTTGTATGGTTCCGGCCCAAAAGATTCTGGGTATCCAAAAGGGCGAATTGCCGGCTGGTGCCACCCATAGAGGTTTGTCCCGCAGCAGCAGCGTATATCTGAGCGGACCCCGACGCCGGGGGAGTATTAAAACAAACGCATCCGGTTTCCCCAAAAAATTTTGGGTCGTTTGACTTTTATCAAGGAATAGGCATGGTCTCTGATGTGTTTTGGGCCCCCTTGCCGAGGTCCCGATTAGTTGTGGTCTATTCACATTCCTCTCCCAAAAAGAAAAAGGTCTCTTTAAAACTTATTTTAAAAAGTCATTTCTTCCTGCAATTTTTATTCTCAATCCAAAGTTATTTTTTGGTTTTGCTGTGAGGAGATTAAAAAAACCAAGGTTTGTGACAAAACCCCTATTCCTTTACTATTTTTCTTTGAAATTTATCGCATGTCAATGGTTTTGGGGGCGTGTTGCCCCACAAATTTTTTTGTGGCTGGAAATCATTTTATTAATTTTTTTTTGGTCCTGGGTGTGGGATACGAATAATGTGGTCCTTTGGAACAGAAATGTGGCTTTTAAATAGATTTTTCCCCCCCCAATTTTAACAGTGGCTGAGAAGTCATATTTATAATTTTTTGGGGTCATGTTGCTGTGAGATACGCATAATCATGGCCTTTTGGAACAGAAATGTGGTTTTAATGGGATTTTTTCCCCCCACAATTTTTAACAGTGGCTGGAAGTCATTTTTATAATTTTTTGGTTCATGTCTTTGAAAGAGCAAAATACAGTCCCATTCTAAAAAATATTGTTTTAATAGACATTTGTTCTTCACAATTGTCAAAAGTGGTCTGGGTATGTTTTTGAAATTTTTGGGGGCATTTTGCTGGGACATGAGCTTTACAGGTGCTATTATAAAAAAAGTTGTTTCTAACAGACTTTGTTCTTTCCCAATTTTCAAAAGTTGTCAAGGGGGTTGGGGCGTCGAAACAGGAATAGGTAGGAACCCGTTTAAAGGAAATTTGCAAAATGATTGTTTTTGCAAGATCTTTTTAAAATAGCTACAATCCCCCGTATTGGACAACCCCTTTTATACAATTAAAAAAAAGAAAAAAAGACATGGTGGGATTCCATCTATTTTAAAAATGTGTTTTTTTGACTTTAAATACTAAAAAATTGCATGTAAAAATAGCTGGTTTAAAAAAAATTCCCCTGAATTGTTTAAAGGGAGGTACAGGAAGACTAGACCAGTGTAGGTTATTCAGAGGCATGGGTATGGGAGGACAAGAAACAAAGAACAGAGACAATTTCTCCAGCCGTGAGTAAAATGAGAAAAAGAAAGCCCAAGAAAAAAGGGCACTGGGGGTTTTTAACAGTGCGTTAACCCCAGTATTTCCAAAATGAAGCTCAATTGGCCACACTCTAGGAGGGGCAAGCGCTACCCATGTCTTTTACTGTGTACGAGGAAAAGGGTGGGTCTCACAAATTCCTTCCACATCTGCTTAGCACGACAATTTTCGTTGCTGGTCATCGGGATTTTAACCCGCGTGTTAAAAGATGAGGGCGCAGTGGGCTCTCACCCACCCACTGTAACTCCCGGGCCTGGGTCTACTGCGGTCAGGAAGATATAGTCTAGTCCCCGTGAAAACAAAAAAGGTTTGGTTGAAAGACTCCTTTTTTCGGACTTTTTTAAACTGGGGTCATGGAATAGTGTAGCACAGGAAATGACACGCAAAAATGTACAATAGCTTATAATCAGAGAATGTGCTCAGCACAGAAGCTGACACCCCCAAAAAATGTACACATGCTCATACTAAGAAATGCTCAGAAGGCCGACACGCCCCAAAATGTACACATAGTCTATTTACAGGAAAAATGCTCAGCACAGAAACCTGACACCCCCAAACTGTCAAATTTGCTCTTATGGAGAATGTGTCAGCACAGGGCCTGACACGCCCAAAATGTACACATGCTTATACACGAGAAAATGTTTAGCACAGGGTGACCCGCAAACTGTAACATAGCTCTTTTTAAAAGAATAGTGCTCAGAAAGGAACTGACACCCCCAAATGTCACATAGCTTTACTGCAGAAATAGTTCCCGCAAGGAGCCCGACACCGCCAAAAATGTCCATAGCTCATACTCAGGAATAGTGCCAGCAGGTTTGGGGCCTGCCCCGGGTTCCCGGACGGGATATTTAATGTCCCGTTCAAGTAAAATGATGGTTTTAAATTACTGCCCTTTTGGCATTTTTTTTAAATTTTTGGGGGACTGTGGTACAAGGGGTAGTGAATGGTCTGTGATTTTTTTCTGTGGTTTTTATAACCCCAGTGTGTTTTCCTAAGATGTAAGCCGTATTCATTTGACTGTTTTGGATGTTAATTCCGCTTCTCCGCCCTGTTTGGGTGTAAAAAATGAAGGTGTTGTTGCTCTTCATAGCTTTTAAAGGGGCTCGGCGATAAAGGTTATATTCGAAAATCGTTAGATAATCCGATATCGACTATCGAAACGATGAGATAGTCAACATAAATCGTTCCCACTAGTCCTAACACATAAAAAAAAATACCAGGCCATTTTTTTGGGGGTTTTTGGGCCTCTGTCACAATTGTCAATAAGGGCATGTCCCCATGCCGGGTTTTCGGGGGGTTTTAGGCGGTTTGCGGGTTTTTTCAGATGTGAAAAACCGTCCGAAAATGAGCCAATTGTGCTTATGGAAAAATGTGCAGCGTCCCCCCTGCACGGGTTTTCGTGGCGTTTTTTCCCCCCGCGGGGGGCCCCCAAAAAAAATTCACAAAACAATCTTCCGACCGGTTTTTATTTTCGAGGAAAAGCCCCACCCCGGCCATGGGCGGGCCGCAAAACAGGACAAATAACCCGGTCGGGTGACCGATTAGGGGCCCTTTAACGGCAAGGACAAAAAATGATGGTTTATCGACGGTATTTTAAATGTTTTTGTGCCCTGCACGGCCCCTGGGGGCGGCCTTTCTCCGGGATTATCGGAGGAAAAGCCCTCCCCTTTCCCTAGACATGTTCTTTTGCCCCCCGAAAACCCCGGGCGGAAGAATGAACATGTTCTAGTTTTTTGGGGGCCCCGGTGCACGGGTTTTCATAGGGCCCAGTTAAAAGGTTTTTCACCCGGTTTTCAGAAAGTTTT
>JAODAL010045995.1:0-31387 GCA_025379985.1 Phyllomedusa bahiana | reverse complement strand
AATTGCTGGATTCAATTAACTGCAAAGTAGATCTATCAACAAGCTGGCCTGCGCCAAAGTGAAAAAACACGTATCTGAAATGTATTCGGATAATACAAGGTATTTTTGGCCCCTTTTTAAATTCACCTGTGGGACTATAAAAATTGCTGTATTCAAATTTAAAGTGCAAGCTGCCTCAATGAACAAAGCTGTAGTGCGCCAAAGTCAAAAAACACGTATCTGTTATGTATTCATATAATACAAGATATTTTTGGCACCTTTCAATTCCCCTGTGGTGACTATAAAATTGCTTGATTCAAATTTAAATGCAAGGTGGATATATCAACAAAGGTGGAATGGGCAAAATTGAAAATGAACACCTATCTGAAATGTATACTGATAATAAAAGTGGAGTTTTGCACCTAACAAAGAGACCTGCAGTTACTAGAAAAGATGTGTATCCAATAAGTTCAGGCTGCCCAATATCCAGGAAATATTTCAATAAAAAACTGTTAATAATAAAGCTATTGCAATGTCTACACTAAGTCTTGGTGAACTTTATCCAGTATTCTTTATAGAGCTTGTCTGTGTTCGACCGCGGGGGCACCCCCTCCGCTCCCCCCTGTGACTTTACAGCAGTAGATGCTCCTTTAAAATTCTCTACCTAACTACATAAAATCTTCCAATCTCTAATCTAAATACATTGTAAGGATCACAGCGAATAGTAGAGGTTTCTCTGTGAAGAAATAGAATAATTTCGCTGAGATGTTTGGACACAAGCAGAGCGCACGTCCTTCTGCTCTGAGACACTGAGAGACACTGAGGCTGAACAGGAAACGTTGTTCTATGTAAAACGAGGTCATGTGATTTTTCCAGCCAATCGCAACCATACACATCCCAGTCATGACGTCGCACACACAAGTCACCCCTGCTCTATTCTGTAAGCTGATTTGCTGGCCGCCAAATGACAGGAAGCGCCGAAAATGGCGCGATCTTAATAGATGATGCACAGATTTTAACCTAAATTATCGCATGATCTAAAAATTTCGATCAACAATAAAAACTGTGCCGATTTCAACTTTGTCGATAATAATCGCTCAACACTAATTATATTTACTATATTGCCATGGGCAAACTTAAACTCAGTTCTCTATCTATAAAACACTAAAATGTAACTTTTATGATGTATAACGCTTAACCTCTATACACACTATTTAAAAACCTGATTTCTAACCTCACAATTTAACCCTTTCTACTTCTGAAGGAAGAAATAGCTCCTTTTCTATTATCAAGTCTGGTGGAACACCACCTATTAGCAGGAAAGCCTTGTATACACAGCAATTTGCTAACTCCAGTAAAGGATCCCAAGCCTCCTACTTTTGCAGTCGTCCCTAATCTAATGGACACAAAACAAATAAGGCTCCCTTGTGACACCCTCTGCAGCGGGTGACACTTGTAGACAGAGGTGAGAAATCACAATTTAAAACGTCATGCCTGACCTCCCCAACATGTTTCACTAGCTAAACTGGCTTCATCAGGGGTTAGAGGTCCAGTTTTTTGGAGACTATTCCCCCAACAGGTTTTTGCTTTTTGGGCATTTGCCCAGGTTTTAGGATGGCCCAAAACCCTGTACGGGGATTTCCTGGACCAAGCTAGGTGGTAAAATATGGAGCACCCCAATGGAAAATAAGTCTAAAAGAGTGGGGGTCTGCAAAAAACCAAAGTGCGGGACCCCCTCCCCCTCCTTCTTATCTCTCTCTCTCTTTGTCTCTCCTTCTCTCTCTCTCCTTCTCTCTCTCCTAGAATTTGGGTTTTGGGGTTTACCCCTTAAAATTTCTCTGCTTGTCCCCACGGGCAGTCTGGCAGATTCGCTTCTGCTAACCACGGGTTTCCTTTTTAAAAGGGTTCTTGAACCCCTCTAATGGAAGGGGAGGTGTGAAGTAGCAAAACCCTTTCAAAAAATTTGTTAAATTTAGTTTCTTTTTTACTTTGTATAGAAGGTTTTATTTGGTCTATGGGAAAGGGTCTGCATTCTTTTCCGGGATAGTGCAAGGGTCACTCTCTGAGTTTTTCCCTCTGAAATAAAGCTTTTTAAATTCCCAAAATTTCCCCGCCCTTTAAATTTGCCAAGTTTAAGACCCTCTCATTTTTAAGTGGCTAGTTTTTCCCCCTTTTCCCGCAGTGAAATTTTTAAACAGAACATTTTATGAAAAAAATTTAAACCCTGGGTTTAAACCAATTTTAAAATCAGAAAAGAAGTACTTTCCCCGGGGTTTCTAAACTATAAATGCCTTTGGGGAAAAAAGGTTTGTTCGTTGGGCTTTCCCGGGAGTAGCAAAAGGGCCAGGGGGTAATTACCGGGGTAGCGGGGTGCGTTGTTTAGGGGGGGCCCCTGCGCTTAGGGGGGCCCCCGGGGAAAAAATCCCTACTGGTCCGAAACCCCGGGTAATCCCGGGGCCCGGGGCCCCCCCCCGGCAGTGAATTTTAACATTTAAATCCCGGCGGGGGCGGGGCTGGGGGGCCTCAGCGCATATTTCCCTTTGGAAAAAAACCCCCCCCCCCCCCCCCCGGGGCCCCCGGGGGGTTAAGAGGCAGCGCTGCTCGGGTGGGTGGGCAGGAGGGGAGGCCGATCGCTCCCCCTCTGTTACTTCCCCCTGCCGGCCCCTTGGGGGGTCACGTGGGCCCCGGGGGTTTTGGGTCAAAAAAAACTGCCCCCGCCCGGCTGAGCGAAAGAGGCGCAGGGGAGGAAACGGGGCGGGCGAAAGGGCGCATGGGGGGGAAAGGGTGGCCGGGAGGTGGAAAGTTGTTTTTTTTTTATCTCCCCCTTATCCCTGCCTTTTTAACCCCCCCTTTAATGCCTCCCTTTTCCCCCCCTTATGCCTGCCTTTCCCCCCCCTATCCCTGCCTTACCCCCCAAATATGCCGGGCCTTTTACCCCCCATATCCCTGCATTCCCCCCCAAATATGCCTGCCTTTAGCCCCCTTTGCCTGCCTTTTTGCCCCATATGCCTCCCTTTTTCCCCCCTTATGCCAAACCTATCCCCCCCCATATGCCTGCCTATGCCCCCATATCCCTCCCTTTATACCCCCCCTTTTTTATGCCTGCCTATGCCCCCATATGCCTACCTTTACCCCCATATGCCTCCCTTTTGCCCCAATTTCCCTACCTGTACTCCCCCTTTTCCCTTCCCTATTCCCCCATATCCCTTTGAAATTTGCCCCCATTGCAAAACCTTTGCCCCCATTTGCCTGCCTTTTCCCCCGTTATCCCTGCCAATAGCCCCCTAGGCCTGCCTTTCCCCCCCCCATAGGGGCCCTTCCTTTTTACCCCCCTTATGCCCCCTTTACCCCCCCCTTATGCCGGGCCTTACCCCCCCTTTTGCCTCCCTTTTTCCCCCCCATTTCCCTCCCCTTTTTCCCCCCCCATATGCCTCCCCTATAGCCCCCCGGGGGGCCTAATTTCCCCCCCTTTGCCTACCATCCCACCCCATTTCCCTCCCAAAATTCCCCCCTTTTTGCCTGCCTAAAAAGCCCCCCTTTTTCCCCTCCCTATAGCCCCCTTATCCCTCCCTATACCCCCCCCCTTTTTCCGGCCTATAGCCCCAAATAGGCCTCCCAACCCCCCCCATTTCCCCTTTGCCTTTTAGCCCCCCTTTGGCCTCCCCCTTTAGCCCCCCATATGCCCCCTTTTCCCCCTTATGCCTCCTTATAGCCCCCCAAAAATTCCCTTGCCTTATACCCCCCTTTTTTCCCGCCTAAAAGCCCCCCTTATCCCAAATCTATACCCCCCATATGCCTGCCTATGGGCCCCCAATTTGCCTCCCTTTAGCCCCCCATTCCCGGGGGTTTACCCCCCCTATGCCTCCCTTTTAGCCCCCATATCCCTGCCTATAGCCCCATATGCCTCCTATAGCCCCCCATATCCCTACCTATACCCCCCAATATGCCTGCCTATGCCCCATTTTGCCTCCCTTTTTAGCCCCCTTATGCCTGCCTCCCCTTTTACAGCCCCCTATATGCCCCCTGCCTATACAGCCCCTTTTTGCCTGCCTGCCTCCCATACAGCCCCCTATTTGCCTCCCCTGCTCCCTTTTAAAACACCCCCCCCTTATGCCTGCCTCCCTATACACCCCCCTATATCCCTCCCTCCCTATACAGCGGGCCCCGGGAAAGGGCCCTTTGGGGGAAAACCCAAAAGGAATTTCCCGGGCGGGCCGGGGGGGTTTTCCCGGGGCCGCGGGGCCCCCGGTTGGATCGCCCGCCGGGGAGGAGGTGCCCCCCCCGGCGGGCCCCAAATTTGCCGGGGCCGGTTGGGGGCGCGTACAGGGGGCCGTTTGGTTTCGTCGGGGCCCGGACCCCTGTGGCAGGGGGCCCGGGCGGCCCCCTTCGCCACACGGCGGCAGGGTTCGGGTCACGGGCCCCCGCCGTGCAGCCATCACGGCCGCCCCCCCTGCAATGCGCGGTGAAAAGCAGCGGCCGAGGTTTTGAACAGCGGGGGAATTCTTTGATCCGGGTTGTCAGTCCCAGCAGGCGGGGGGGCAAGGTGGCAATGTGATGACTTTCATCGCGCCCCCCGCTCCGCCCCCCATGCATTTCGGCTCCCAAAGGCGGCTCGGGGAAAGGGACGAAAAGAGGAAGAGAGATTTGGGTTTAAGTATTGTTTTTTTTTTTTTTTTTTTAAAAACTCCCGGGCCCCTGCCTCCCTTGTTTTTACACCGGCCCCCTGTCCCTGTAAACCCAGCCCTCTTCTGCCTTTTTTACCCCCCAGTCCTTCTCTCCCGGGATACCCAGCCCCCCTTTTCCTGCCTGTATACACCAGCCCCCTTTTCTGCCTTTTACCCAGCCCTTCTCTGCCGTTAAACCAGCCCCTGTCTGCCGGGGTTTTAACCCCAGCCCTCTTTTGGCATGTATAAAACCAGGCCCTTTCTTGCCTGTTTTACACCCCCCCTTTTTGCCTGTTTCACCAGCCCCTCTCTACCTGTTTACACCGCCCCTCTCTCCCCTGTATACCCGCCCCCTGTTTTGCCTGTTTTACCCAGACTTTTCTCCCTGTAAAAACCCAGCCGCCTGTCTCCCCGGGTAAAACACCCCCCCCCGGGTCTCCCATGTATCACCAGCCCCCTGTTTTTTTGTATATACCGCCCCCTATTTTTTGTTGCCAACTTTCGAAAAATGGGAATAAAAGCAGGAGACTGTAGTGGCTGACGCGCGTAGCGCGCGCGGCTAAATTTTGCATGGACAGCCCATCTTGTCGGTATGCCCACCGAACCTTCAAAAAAAGCAACACCCACTCCACCTAAACTGCATAACGGCTATATGGAAGAAAGCCGCGAAGATGCCCTTTAAGCCAGGTAGTAGACCTCCATAACCAGGTAGTGCCCCTTACAGGCCGGTTAGATGCCCCCTTGTAGCCAAAGTAGATGCCCACCTCTGTAGACAGGTAGAGCATATTTGTAGCCAGGTAGATGCCCCACCTTTGTTAGCCAGGTAGGTTGCCACCATTGTCTAGCCAGGTAGTGACCCCCATTGTAGCCAGGTTTAGTGCCCACATTGTTTGCCCAGGTAGTGCCACCATTGTTTGACAGGTAGTGACCCTTGTTGCCAGGTAGATGTCCCATCTGTTGCCAGGTAGACTGTCCCTTGTTGCCAGGTATGTGCCCACTACTGTCTGCCAGGTAGATGTCCCCTTCTGACTGCCTGAACTACTCCAGCCCTCTCTCTCGACATTTATACACCAGTCATCTATCTGCCATGTATACACCAGCACTCCCTGATCTGCCTGTATTACAACAGACCCACTGTTCTGCTGTTATACACTAGCCCTCTCTCTGCCTGGTATACACTGCCATCTCTCTGCCTGTATACAACAGCCCCCTGTATGACTGTAATACACCAGCACCCTGTCTCCTGTATACACCCAGCCCTCTCTCTCCCTGTATTACAACCAAGCCCCCTTCTGCTCTGTACCAACACACCAGCCCCTGTCTGCCTGTATAACCAGCCCCCTGTCGCATGTATACACCAGGGACCCCCTGGTCTGCCTGTATAAACCAGCCCCTGTCTGCCTCTATATACCAGACCATGTCTGATATATATCCAGCCCCCTGTCTGCCTACCTATATACAGTCCCTGGTTGCCTGTATACACACAGCCCCTGTCTGCATGTATACACCAGCCCCTGTCTGCCTCTATATACACAGCCCCTGTCTGCCTCTATATAAATGCCAATGTCCTAGCCTATTACAAGCCCCTGTCTGCTAATTATACCAGCCCCGTCTGCCTATTACTGCCACCGTCTACCTTTTTACCTGACCCGTCTTGCCCTATATACCTTGCCCAGTTGCCCTATATTACCTGATTGTCTGCACTATTTTCCAAGCCCTTGTCTGCCTATATAACTGCACTGTCTGACTATATACCTGCCCTGTCTGCCTATCAATCCTGCACTGTTCTGCCTATATACCTGCCCTGGTCTGGCCTATATACCTGCCCTGGCCTGCCTATTTACCAGCCATGCCTACTATAAGTGGCCCTGTCTATTTACTAGACCTGCCTGGCTAACATTACTGGCACATGCCTGCCTACAATATTTGCCTAGCTGGCTAATTACTGCCACTGGACCTAGCTGGCCCTAATTACTGGCCCTAGCTGGCTAATTACTGGCCCTTCCTGGCTAATTTACGGGCCCTACATGGCAAATTACTGGACACCTCTTTGACTGTTTATCCGGGGGGCAGACTAGCTACCTGGATGTTTACCAGGGGCAGCCACAGCTACCTGGCTGATTACCGGGGGCCAGCCCCAGCATTCATGGCATAGCTAATGGGGGCAGCCCTTGATTCCTGGCTAGTTACCGGGGTTGGCCCTGTCTACTACATAATGGGGGTCTTGGTATTAACATGCCCACTTATCTGAATTTTTTTATTTCTAATTTTTAGGGGTTGTAACATATGTGTTTGGCGAAATTGATAGGAAAGTGCTGGAAAGAGAGAGGAGTCTAAGATGTATATGTTGTAATTTTCTACAGGGACCAGTAGTAACCACTAGAAGAAACACATTGCGGACTGTATGGGACGGAGAAAGAAATGGAAGGGAAACGAACTCATCCAGGAAGACTTCATGGAGGGATGTGGGGACAGAAGGAGAAGAAAAACAACTCCAATCTCAGCGTGACGGTTCTCCCTGTGTGTCCCTGCTTGTCAGGGCTAAATTTTAATTACTTATGCTTGAATCAGTACTGTATTCATGTGATGTGATTTGGTGAGGTTGTAGGTTTTGCTGGTGCTTATGTAGTGTCAGTGTGGCGATTGTCCTGATTGTATAGCAAGTGCACCAATGACTCTGGGATGAGGGGTTTCTCTGCGTATCACTGTTCTTTTTTACTTGCTGTGTAGGAGCTTTCCAAACGGAGCCGGTTTTGGTCTTTCTTGATGCGTTTTTTTGTGCAGAAATGTACAGCATTAACTACTCTGCCTTTCTGCACAAAAACAACACCAAAAACACACAAAAGAATGCACCAAAAAAAAAAAAAACACATAAAAAATGCACCAAAACTCAATAAAAAATGCACCAAAAAAGAAGGCTCCGTGTGAAGACCTTTATAGTGTAGTTTATTTTAGAAGTGGCGAGGTGCGGAGAAACAAGGACATTTTGTACAGCGGATATTGTAAGTGGCTGCCTGGGGGCTTAGTGCCAGGGGCTGATTTTTATTCCCAGTTCGGCCCCTGCTAATACAGACCCCATATGCCTGCCCTGCTTACAGCCCCCATATGCCTGGACTAACTCACACCCCTATATGCCGCCTGTATACCCCCACAAGCCTGCCTGTATACCCCCACAAGCCGGCCGGTCTACTTATATGGGGCCACTTAGCATACCTAAACCCTACCTATATGGCCATACCTATAGCCTCACCTAACCCAGTCTTACTTGTATGGCTCCCTATAGCTACCTAAACCCTGCCTGCACTTATTATGGGCAACTCTATTGGCTACCTAAACCTTGCCTCATTTGGGGCCCCATCATATCCTATTAAGCCATGCCTGCCTAAATGGACCCCATATAGCAGGGAGGGCAGCGTGCTGGAAAGTTCAGGATTTAGATATTTGTGTCTAACATCTGCAGGGACTAGTGGTCGGGAGTTGTATTCAAGATGGCGGACTGGACCGGATGCAATATGATAACAACAAGAGAAAGTCAGACTGGTCAGAGAATAAGTCACCCTGTGAGTCACAAGATGTAAACTGCACTGTAACTCAACGTTATATGTCTGCACAGTGATGTGTACACTGCTGTCTACCATTCTATTGGTCCTCATGTATGGTGGTTATTATACAGTCGGCCAGAGGCCTGTGTTACACTGATGTCTACACTATATGGTCACTGTATGGTACGGTAATATACATGTTCTGGCAGAGCCTGTGTACATTTGGTGTCAACATTATATGGTCACTGTTATCGGGGCTAATTACAGGTCTGCAAGGACCCTGAGCTACCACTGGTGTCTACCACGGTATATGGTCACCTGGTATGGTGGTTATATATAGTCGCAGGAGCCCTCTGTTCAATGGTGGTCTACCCAATATTATGGTCACTGTATGGTGGTTATTATATAGTCTGCAGAAGCCACTGTGTACACTGGTGTCTACCCACTATATCGCGTATCTGTATGGGTCGGTTTTATACATTCCTGCAAGAGCCTGTGTACATTAGTACCTATACACACTTTATGGTCACTATATTATTTTATTATTATTATTAGACAGTACTTGGTCTTTGTGTACTGATCACCAGTAATGTGTAGGGGTATCTATATTCATGTAACTACGGTGGTGGTAATTTGTGGTCGTGTTCATGGTGGTATTATCTGGGTTAATATTAGTTGTGTTTTTGGTAATGTTGGTCTTGGTTAGTGGGATTTGATTGGTTAGCAGTACTCGTTGGTGTTACTGTTTGGTGAGGTTCATTTGCACCATTGTATTATCTTAAAGGATCGTTTATGAATGTTCTTATAATGGTCGGTGGTATGGGAGGGGGCGCCCAGGGGGCCATCCAAAAGCTTGCTATGGGGCCCTGGCTTCTCTAGTTACGCCCCTGCAAAAGGGTAAATGTCCACAGTCCAAAGCACCCTTGTTCTGGGGCACTACATCTTGGTATCCAGGTAACTAGATTATTACAGAGCAAAACTTCTTCAGTATTACTACCTCCAGCAGAGTCTTATCATGTCTGTCAGCATTCTACTCTCTGTCTCATTTTTCTGCTTTTTTTTTACAGTTAACTTTATTAACAACAACATGACAACATCACCCTGATACAGTTATGTGTTGTGTTTTTTTTTTAAGTTAACTTTATTAGCAAAATTATATCCCCTATATAGATAGCAGTTATACAAGCGACTACACACAGTGAGAAAGTTGATGGAGTACTCATATAAAATAATAAATTCTTCTCCACCGAGTTTTCCTATATGTTACCCATAGATGTCATGTGACCCTGCTGCTAATTGAAAACCAGGAGGTCACATGACTGACACCATGTTTACTCCATTCAGTTAGCCCATGAGAGCCCTTATTGTGGACTGGAATGGTGGCTATACCATTTATTTTTATCTAGAAACTGTCCTACTGCTTGGGTATGAAAGAGGTTTAGGAGCAGAATTTTTGAATGCATGTATATTAGAAACTTGTTGAAATTCTACAATATAAATAATAAATAAAAAAGGACAACCCATTTAATGTTATTTTTTATCTTAGAACAGTCCAACCTGTTTTCTAAAATGTGGGACAACCACTTTAATGTCTAGTCTCCTCTTGCAGATAAACCAGAGCAATGGAGGATGATGGCTTGGACAGCCAGTCAGCTGTCTTATAGCCAGATTCATTATTATGAGGGGGAGGGGGCTGATCTACTAAGACGCACACAACATCTTTTATTATATTTTCTCTATTTTGACTGAAATGTGAAAAATTGGATCCATTTAAGTAGTGAAATTAAGGACATTCTCCTGACAATCTATTCTGTACAGCCTCTACTGAATAGAAATCACACAGAAGTCATACAAATTTTTCTGATAAATATTGAAATGTACAAATTTGGTCTGATTAGCCATTAAACCTCTCTCCTACAGTTTACTATATTTATTCTCTTTCATAACTGTGACCTGCTTCCTCAGTGAGATCCATCTCCTTAATGGGTAAGAGTTATATAAAGATCACACAAAATATTATTTAGATATAAAAAAATTCTTAATATATAACTTAAAATGTACATGCAAGCCATTAAATACAGATGTTTTTCTGGTTATTGATCACCAGCGTTGCGCTTTAGATCAGGTCAAAGTCAAATTCGGGGTTAGAGTTATAGCTAGTTTTTACTGGGTTTGAATGGGTGAACTTCCCCATTCCTTGGTGCTTCCAGTCCCATAGTGCTGTCACTTCTGACCTTATATCACTCTAGGGTTACCTATGTGATGCTGACCTGGAAGTGACATCAGAGTGATAGTGCTGCAGGACCAGAAGCTAAATTAATCCACTCAAACTCAGTCAAAAAAAACCTCTAAGGGTATGTTCACATGGCTTATTGTGACGCGTATAGTATGCACCGCAATACGCCGGGTGTTTTGGAACTATGCACTGATCATTGCATAATTCCAAAGCACCGGGGGGCCGGCCGGGCGCTGGCCCCATAGACATGCATTGTCAGCGGCGCGTAATCGCCGCTAAGAATTGAGATGTCAATTCTCCCCCCGCGCAGGTGGAGGGACGCATAATCCATAGCTCTCAATTACCATAATTGCGGCGCACATTTCGCCGCGTATTAAGCGCAATATGTGGCGAAATTTACGCCGAAAAAGGCGCACAAAGACGCCATGTGAACATACACTAACCCTAATTTAGGGCTAAGGTTATGGTTATAATTAGGACTATGCTTAGGGTTAGAGAAAAAGTTAATTAAAAAGTTTGGGACATTATAAACCCAACTTTTTCACAAGTTTGTTAAACTGGTTTTGAACCACACAGGGACAGATTCTATCAGCACTACTGATCACAATCAAATGATAAAATAATAAAATATAATATGGTAATAAAAAGTCATAATATAATAAATAACTAAAAATTAATATCACTTTAAGTAAAGGGGCTTTAAAAAAAGTGTTTGTAGTTCAGTTATGAAATGCAGCTTTACATTAGCTCACTAAATCACATGAATGTGATCATGAATGTAATTTTGATCACAAGAATGCAGAGGAGATTGTTGCATACAGAATGCTGCCCTTGTTTCTCCAGACTATATCATGCATCCTTGACCATCTCATGTATCAGAACTGTTTCGGGGGAGGAGGGGGAATGGGCCTAAACAACTGTGTAATGTAACTATGTCAGTGCACTTGACAGAAAAGTTCACTGAACCAACCTATTTCAATGGCACCAAACAGCATTTTTATGGGGGCCTCCCAACTTTTTACTAGTGGCAGATGTAGGAAGAAAGAGGAATTAAGCATAAAATACTGCAAACAATTTGGGAACCAATGCTCAAGAAAGATATATAGAACAGTTTCAGTAGATTCAAATGCGGATGGCATTGAAGATCCAGGGATTTATTCTTATTGTCAGATTAGGTATCAGGAAATAATTTTTCCTCTATGTTAAGGAACATTAGCTTATGCTTCATGGTTTTCTTTGCCTTCCTCTGTATCAACACCGTGGGATAATGGGCCCCAATGGATCGATACATTTTTTTTTACCTTACATTTTCTGATTTTATTTTGCTTGCCTTTTCTTTTTAAGAGACAGATAATGCAAATGGTAATCAAAGAGCCCAGAACAACTTCCAAAGAGATTCTCCAAGGACTAGGCACATCAATGTCAGATCACATTATCCATTGCTGTCTTTGCCAAAGTGAACTTAATGGAGGATGACTGGGGAGAAAACACTGTCGAAAGCAAATCATAAAAAGCTAGACTGGCATTTACCAAAATGCATATAAAAAGCTACAAAGCTTCTGGGAGAATGTGCTTTGGACATGTGAGACAAGACTGGAGCTTTTTGTCTAGTCACATTAGCTCTATATTTATAGGTAAGCCATAGAACACTGCAAGCCAGCCATATCCTTGACTAGTTCTCTCCTAGCCCCAGGATAGTAGAGACAGCAATTTTTCTAGCTCACCATTTGTTCTGTAAAGTCAAGCCCATGCTTGATAAATAAGCGCCACTACTTCCCCAAAAACTTGCCTTCACTGCACAGGAGACCCCCTTGATCAGCTTCACACAGACTTGTATTCTTAATTCTCAGCTTTCAATCTACCAGTTGTTTAGCAACCTCCAGTCTCCCTGCCTTTCATGCGGTGAGGAAAGCCAGAAAGGTCAAGCATAGGCACTCTTCTTTATGCACAAGCCAATAGCACTTCCAACCACACCTTTAAGGCTGTTTAGACACTCTTTCCTTTAGGTGCCCAAAGCCTACCGCTTAACCTGGTGGTGCATCAGTGTCCCCATGTATATTTCTCTGCCAGTACTAGACCCCTACAATACCTGTATTTTCCCTGTGTTTGGCAGCCCAAAACTCTTACATTCCTGTTGCCAACCACCTTAAACCAACATGATGGGCATTTCCGACCACTATTTTGTAAGTCCTGTAATAAAACAGTTTCTGAGCTGCAAAGCTTTACCAAGGAGGTTAGAATGTCTCTTGTAAACTGCTTATATGGTAGTTTTTACAAAAGCAACAAGGGCATTATGGCATTGATGACATCATCTCTCCAAAAGACCAGTTTCTCATTTAGTACCCGTGTTATCCATTCTGAAGCTTGTCTCCAAAAATGTACCTTCATTTGTTTGTTTTTATTTTTGTTGACTCATTTAGATAATGCGTAAGTATTTAGACAAAAGGTAGAAGTCAACCGAATGCTTATTTGAAAAACCTACAACAATAACCTGACACTAAATGCATATAATGTATGGGAATGTTGAGAAAAAAACATAATTCAAAACCAATAGGAAACCAACACTTTTTAAAAATAAATATTTAATTGTTAAATACAATATAAAGACACATAACATGTATAAATGATGGACATGTAACACCAGTGGTGGGATTAAACTCCTTTCCTGGTCCATATAGTATAAAATGATGTGGTTTATAAATAAATCTTGGGTTATACATAATGAAAAGTCATTAAATTGGATGAAGAAAGAGTATCAATAGCATACAATACTGAAAATAAATATAATTGGTCAAAAAGTACCAAAACAGAAAACCAGATGGGAGTGTAGAGACCCAGACCCAACACTGTTTAGCTTGCGCTTCTTCCAGGGGCATATATACATTTATGTGTCTTTATATTGTATTTAACAATTAAATAAGATATATATTTTTATTTTTACAAAGTGTTGGTTTCCTATTGGTTTTGAATGCTTATTTGGTCAACAGTTATCTCTCCCAGCCTGCACAAAGAGGAAAGTCAAGTGTACATGTTATTTCAACAGTGGATAAGAAGACAGGTGGCCACTAGACACTTCTGATAATGGTTTATAGGGGCCATTCGGAAAACCTATTTACACACTGGAAGATGCTGATTCTTATCTGCTCCACAATTGCACCAGGCCTGTAATTTACACTTCATCTATACCCACCTTATTCTGGATAGGTGTGGGGGCTTCCTTTAAACCGATCATAGTCTTAGTAGGCTCCCTACAAATTCTGCTTTTAGGTTCAAGAAGTATCCATACTCCTATTTAACAGTACCAGTCCAGTAGATTTAGCTTAACCTTGTTGTGCTTTTACCTTGTCAGTTCCAAGTTGTTGCCTGTTTTCAGCATACACGCCAACTCTCCCGATTTGGGCAGGAGGTTCCCGCAAAAGGGGGTCACCTCCCGCCCCCCAGAAGAGCCAGCAAATCTCCCGCCGCCAGCAGGCAACGGGGGTTCTTAAAACAAGGGTGGCGCCGGACTAGCGACAGGACATGAAATCTCCCACTTTCAAAAGTTGGCAAGTATGGTTTTCAGTGTTTTGTTGTGTCCTGATGTGTAATGTAAAAAATTAATAAATAAAAGGACTTGATATTGTGGCTAAGCCCAAGGGTGATAGATGATCTAAGAATATCAATTGGTTGATTAACGCTGTGTTCTTATTTTTTTCCAGTCATGATCATGTGGGGGCCTCAACCAGCTGTCAATAAGGGGCTAATACAATAAGGAGCAATTCTTCAAAATGAGACAATCCCTTCAAGGCTTCCAAACCCTTATATCTAGAATATATATTTTTCTGTTAATATAGATATAATGATTTTATTATCTGGAATTAAACTTTTCTATTTTCTACTTGCACATTTTAGCTGAAAGTTAGGAATTTCGGTTATTGAATCTGACTAAAAAAGAATGATACTTGAGTTGCAGAAAAGAAGGGTGTGTATTCCAATAATGTAAAGGAGGAACAACAAGAGACTGGAAAACTTGGGATAGGCTCTGAAAGAATTCCTTTATGTCAACACTATGAATAGGAAAATATGTGTGATATGTGCTGTTATAAATCATTCTTAACTGGTAACATTTAATAATACACAGATATAAAATAATATTATCATCCACACCTACTACAATAACGGCACCTGGTAAGGAATAACACTTTCCCACTGCCAGCTTTTATTAGCAGTCAGCAGATGGTTTCTGGAAGCATTTTTAAGGTTTATTTTTATGTGAAGTCACCTTGTGCACCTCCAACTTTTTTTTCTTTCTGATTTTTTTATTCTTTATTGCCAGTTTTATAACATAAACATTGCTAAGTTGTCTTTTTTTCACAAGTTAAGCTATTACTTTATAATCAACCAATAATATATTTATTGGAATGGGGACTTTTGACTGCCCTATATAACCATTGAGAGAAACCAAGATCTACTGCAGGCCACTAAGGGCCTTATGATGTATGAAAACTGTCTAGCTGTCTTTGTTGTCCATAACAACCAATCAGAGCTCAACTTTTATTTTTTCAGAGCACGATATGGAATGAAAGCTGAGCTCTGATTGACTGCTATGGGCAACAAAGACAGTCTTACTGCTAGACAGTTTTTTAAACATAAGATCCTAAGTGTGTAATTATAATTTATATAGCCCCAAAAGCAAAATTTGGCATGGGCCCCACAAAATTTTGGAGTGTAGCACAATTGAGTGTAGCACAATAGAGACACATAGTACAGTCGAACAGCTAAATGGCATTTCCAAAAGGAACAGTGTTCTTGTACCCAAATGAGCTCCATTATCCGATGGACAGCTATAGCTTTAGTAATTCCCTGTCAGGGCTAGGCGGCGCTCAGCTTGTGGTGAGCAACAGTCTGCAGCAGCTGATCAGCGACCCCACCCTGATAGACAGTCTGCTGGGAGCTGTGTGAGTGACAGAGGTCCAGCCACTCCTGACAGGGGGCGTGTCGCACCAGCCAATGGGAGGACCCGGAGGCGACTCCAATCAGCTACAGGGACAGTATCCGGGAAACACATTTAAACTCCCTGCAAGCTGATTGCTGCGCCTACGATATTCTCCTGGCTGCCTTATTATCTGCTCTTTGTTAGTTTGTTGTTTGCTTATCCGTGTACCAGACCTCGGCTTGTTTTTCTGACCCTGTCTTGCATTCTGATTTTGTACCTTGCACCCGTTCGTGTTTGACCTCGGCTTGTTTACGTTTATCCCTCTGGTTCTGATTTGTGCCTTGGCGTTCCTGATTCGTTATTGACCCGGACTGTCTGACCTTTCCTCCTCCTGACGGCCCCAGCACTCTAGCAGCGCAGGGACTGACGCCCAGTTGACGTCTGCCACCTAGGGCAGCACGTCAAGTAGGCAGGGACAGTGGGCTGGGTTTCAGTCAGGGCTCACTGTACCTCCCTTGACGTGACATGCCCACACCGGTTAACAAGCATCAGGCTACCTACCTGGCAGAATGCTGGACTGGCCCCTAAAAAAATCTATGTTGCAATTTTTCTTGTAAATGTGAAAAATTACTACTAAATTTCTAAGCACCTACTGTCATGAAAAATAAAAAGACATTTTAAAAATGATGCCAACCTACAGTAGACATATGGTAGATGCTAGTTATAAACTATTTTGTGTGGAATAGCTATCTGTCCTACATGCAGAATTTTTTTAACTTTGAAAATGGCAAATTTTTCAAAATATTTTGATATTTTTCACAAATAAACAAAAATTATATGGACCAAAATGTTTTATTATTATTATTATTATTATCATTTATTTTAAAGCGCCATTGATTCCATGGCGTGTCATTCAAAGGGGGGGTTACATAATAATGGTAAAATGGTACAATAAAAACGATGTAACTTCATTGGCACAACAGAGGGAGATATGCCCCTGCCCGCGGGGTTCAATCTACAAGGAGGGGGAAGAGACAGGGGTGGGGGGCGACATTTTTGGGGGGGGTAGTACGTGGCAGCGGGGTTTTGTAGGTTATAGGCAATCTAAAGAAAGGGTTTTCAGGTTGCTTTTGAAGCTGGTGAGGTGGAAGGAGTTTATATTTTTTGGGCAGGCTTTCCCAGGTGTGGGGGGGGCCAGAGAAGTTTGGAGACGGTTTGTGAGGAGCTGATAAGGGGAACAGGAAAAAGGCCCCGTGAGGAGCGGAATTTTTTGAGGGGGATACTGGAGATTAAGGCGAGATGTAGGGAGGAGGAGGTTATGGGAGTTTGTGGTAGGGTTAGCAACTTGAAATGAATTCGCTTGGCAATTGGTAACCAGCGAAGGGAGGAGGGGGGGGGAGAGGCAGAGGAGATGCGAGGGATAGGGGGAATCAGAGGGCAGCAGAGTTGAGATGGTTTGAGGGGAGCAAGATTTTTAGATGGGAGGCCACGGAAGGATGTTGCATGTTAGGCGGGGGATGACAAGGGCAGGGGGCCGAGATTTTTGGGGTGTTAAAGTTTGGAATGACGGATGCGAGAGATTTTTCTTTAGGTGGAGGTGACAGGCAGAGGTGGGGTTTGGAGTGTGGTTTGAAGGACAGAGCGGAGTCGAGGATTACCCCAAGGAAACGGACTTGCGGAACGTTGAGGTGTACACCCGTTACAGTGATAGAGGATCGGGTGGGGGATGGGGGGGCGGTGGAAAAGATGATGAATTTCTGTTTTCTCCCCATTTAGTTTTAGGGACGGGAGGGAAAAAGGGGGAAAATGGACGTAGACGTTGGTATCCGGACAAAAAGAGAGGTGACATCTGGGAAAGAGTGTAGAGTTGTGTGTCGTCAGCTATAATGTAGGAAACCATGTGAAGATGATCCCCCAGACCAAAGAGTGTAGATAGGAAAAGAGAAAGGGCCCCAGGACTCCCTGGGGACACCCAAAGAGAGTGGCTGTGGGGGGGAGTTGGAGCAAAAGAGGACGCGAAGTCCGATCGGGGAGGTACGAGGAGATCCAGGAAGGGACAAGTCCGTGATCCCGAGGGAGGAGAGGTGTTGGGAGGGAAATGGTCGACGTGTAAGGGAGGACAGGTCTAGAAGGAAAAGGGAAAAGAGTAATGGCGTGAGGCTTTAGCAGTTGCTGGTCATTGGTGACCTTGGTTAGGGCGGTTTCTGTAGAGTGGTGGGGGGGGGAAAAACCAGATTGTAGTGGGTCAAGAAGAGAGTTGGAGGGAGGGTGGGAGGACAGTTGAAGATAGACGTGTTTTTGAGGGTTTGGAGGCAAAAGGGAGCAGTGAGTGGGGCATAGTTCGACAGGGGAGGGGTAAGGGTGGTTTTTTAAGGTTTGGGGTGATGTAGATGTTTAAAGGGGAAGGGAAGTTCCAGAGGTTAGCGATAGTTGAAAAGATGGGTGATGGTGGGATGAAAGAGCACTAAAGGGCTGGGGAAAAGGGGGATGGCAGTGGGTCGGATTTAAGGTGGTTGGATTTGGCAGTAGAGAGGGAAAAATTTCAGTGTAAGAGTGGTGAAATAAGTTAAGGGGGAGGGCTGTGCAGTATGAGGAGGTCTGGCTGGGGACTGGGGGCTGAAGCTTTCTTAATAAGGTGATCTTGTGTAGGAAGTGATGGCAAAGTCGTCTGTGAAAAGGGGAGAGGGTGGAGGAGGGCTGGGGGTGGGGAGGAGTTAAAGGTGTTGAATGTGTTGGGGGTTTTGAGATGAGAGGATTTGAGATTGGTGAAAATCCGTTTTGGTAGGGGGAGTGCGATTTAACATGTGTAAAGATTGTTTGTATAAGGCAAAGTATCAGTGGAGCAAGTTTTTTTCCAGCGGCGTTCAGAATTGGGGTCGCCTCCGTGTTTAGTGGAGTGGGTCCCGGGGGGTTGTTGATTTTTCGGGTTCTGTTTGTGTGAGGGGAGCGGGGTGAGTCAAGGATGGCTGTTGTATGGTTGTAGAAAGTGGTGGCTGTGTCTGGGTCATTAATATGGGGGTATGAGGATATGTAGAAAAGGGTTTTAAAAGAGTCAGAGAGGTGGGGGGGGTTGAGGTTTTGTAAATTCCGCGGGGGTGCATAGATGTGGGAAGGAGGAGCGGGGGGTTTGGGGATGGTGGGGGAAGGTAAGCAGGTTGTGGGAATATGGGGGGGAGGAGTTAGGAAGTGGAAGGGGGGGAGGCGGGGGAAGATGAGGTCCAGTGTTGGCCTCTTTTTGATGGCTCCGAGGTCCATGGGAGAGGTAAAGGGAAAAACGAGTGAAAAGGGTTTTTTGGAAGAGAGTGGGAGGTGTCAATTGGGGTGTTGAAACTCCCATGATAAAAGTAGGGATGTAAATGGAAAAAAAATGGAAAGCCAGGAAGCAAAGTGGTCAAAGTGGGAAGGAAGGGGTGGTCGGTAGGAACAGCCCCTTGGGGGGGTTTTGGGGGGGGGGTGATGCGGACAGGTGACCTCAAACTTAAAAACCAAGTGTCATGAGAAAAAAATTCTCTTAATCACATGGATAGGTAAAAGTATCAAAAAGTTATCCCCACATAATTCACATAGAAGAAAAACAAAGACCGCACATCCTCACGCTATGCGTTGATCTAATGCTTCTCAGCAAAAGTTAAACACGAATAAGAGATTCTTAGTACACTTTTTGATCAAACAGTATAAGCCCACTTGCCACTTGCCCTCTTTAAAGTGGGTTCCTATACTAATGGATGCAGCATTGCATGGCGGACACCACTGCTGCAGCAACAGCCACACCGATCAGCGCGACTCCCGAACATCCGGTGTAACTGCAGGGCGTACTGTACGCCCCGCAATTACTCTGTGTGAACATACCCTTATACAGACTGCTGCTAAATAAAAACACCTGGGGAGGAGTGCTCGTCCAAGTATAAAAAGCAAGGACATATTGGCAACAATTCACATAGAAGAAAGACAAGGATCGCACATCCTCACACCATACATTGATCTATTACTGCTCAGCAAAAATTACAAAAATTAACTATGAGGTTCTCAGTATACTTTGTGATCAAATGGTATAAGCCCACTTTCCACTGCAGTGACCTCTTTAAAGTGGATCCCTACACTAATGGACGCAGCACTGCCTGGCAGCCACACCAGTGACGGGAACAGCCCGTGATCCACAACACCACTGTTGCCAGACCACGTAACTTGACACGTCAGATTTCAAAAAATAGGGCTCTGTCCGGGAGGTCAAAACTGGCTACGGAGGTCAGGGATTGAAAATGGTGTAAGGTTAGACAAGACACTCTTAACCTGCACCAAATTTATAAACTATGATAAATGTGGCGCATTGTTAGACTGGCTAGTTTAAGGGTATATGCACACGGTGTGTTCAATACATTTTTAGATTCGTGTTTGGATCTCTGTTTCAGACCCTAAACAGACCCAAACACGCATCTAACAATGTGCGACATGATTTACATTGTTCTCAATGTAAAACACTCATCAGCGTTCAGACGAGTGATCGCTGATGCATGTTTTACTTGTGTCTCTTGGATCCTTTCAAAGAATTGACATGTCAATTCTTGATCCATTTGACACAGCAGTAACCACAGCAAAAACGCATTCCAAACACGCACCTGCGTGTTGGAGGCTTTTTCGAAGTGTTTTATACGGCGCTGTTGAATGCATTTTTCGGATCAAATGTATCCAAAATCTTATTGAATACACTGTGTGAACATACCCCAACTTTAAACTATTTTAAAGTTAGACACTATTGATACATGTGCCCATCTGTGCCCAATGATACATTTTCCTATAGAAAATAATGGGACACTTTAGGTGTGTTTATCATGCATAAAACACCCATTTTGTACATCAGTATAGACATAAAAAGTAGTATGAACTCAACCTTAAGAATTTCTTTTATATGCCAAAAAAAACAACAAAATACTCATCTTGTGACCGCTTAAAATTGCCAAATTTCCATGGTAATCGTTTTAACTGATACAATCAAAACCATAAAATGGTGCTGACAGCCCTACCATTTCTTATTACTTTATGTAGATCCTACATGGAAAGGTCTAATAACTACATGCCTCAGCGCATAAGATTAATGCAGTGGGAAAACAGGAGTAAATAAGGTCCAGCTGTTTATTATTGGGTTAATCTGAGAGAACAAAAAGACACATGTACCACATAATCACTTGATGGAGATTTGGGCCAGAGCCATGTTTTTTGCCATTACTGTAGAATAATGTGTTGCATTGTAGGCAATGATGACCCATCATTATTCTTACTGACCAATTAGGTGTATAGTAGCAATGAGAACATGCTGACTGTCTGAAGATTTATTATTCTTGAATAATTAAGACACATTTGTATACAACTTTAACCACAATCTAAAGCTCCAAAAGAAATCCACTGTAAACTGACATTTATAAAACTGACATCCTTCCACCTGATAAAAGGTTTCCCATCAAAAAGTTATGGCCTAGGATATTCTACAAATTATTTTGTTTTGTTTTCTGAACAGTAGGGTCCTACTGCTGGGACCCTTTTCAATTCCATAAATAGAGGACCAGAATGTGGCTGTATAATATACTCTACAAGTGCTAAAGAAACAGTTGAATAGCCTGAATTACCCGATAGTCACTGGAAAAAATTAAAGGCAGATTTACACTGTCGTAGGTATGCGTTCTAGTTTTATGTAAAAAAATATGTAGTTCTACCGTTGTAAGGCAAAATTCTGATATTAGATATTATTGAGTAACTGACACTGACCAGCCACACCAATGTAATGTCCCATCTGAATAATGAAACATGGCTTAGTATAGTAGGCATAACTAACACGATGGGAGGCATAGTCACCACTATGGGGCTTAACTTCTGAAGGGTCCACTTCCAATGTAAAAAGAACCTCAGAGATGAGTGAAAGTTAGACATCACTGCAGAGAAGGGAAGAAATTTGGTGTACAGGAACAGGAGTCACGAGACAGTGGATGAAGGGATGCCGGACACTGAGAGGCAAAAAGAAAGGTCATAAACTGGTAATTTCCTACTGCTTCTCTGGTGGAGTCAGGGTTACTCTTCATACACTCTTGGGCAAAATAATATTTGCTGTGAGTTGTTCAAACATGTTGTCTTCTGGATTAGATCTAATTACTAGAGTCACCCTTTCGATTTGTGTCAATGCCAAATTCAAGTTACTGCAATTGTATTGTCCCAAAGCAAATTTTAGTTGAATATCTAACCAAAAAATTAGCCTAAGGTTCTAAGTGTTTACTTAGAGGTCTGTGACACTCCCGGTCCTGTGGCGCACCTGGTGTGATGACCTGTCCAGTGTCACTTTCTGTTACCATAACATAATGCTTTGTTGCATTAACTGGAAAGTATGTCAGACCAGGAGTGCCACTGGACCAAGAGTGCCACAAAACAGTAAGTTAAACCCTGAAATCATGTAAAAACCCTTAACCACTAATCCCAACTTTGAGCCAGGGATAGCGCTAGAGAAAAAATTTAGGTTTGTTCAGACGCATCAGTGTCAAACAGAACAGGGACCTATGGTTATGTTGTACATTAGACAGTGTTTTTGTACAATAGATATAACTCTTAAAAATTTCCCAGTGGAACCGTAATCTTTTTCACATTCTTCTCTAGAATGGGATATTAATAATGATCTTCATATTTTCACAAGAGACTAGTCTATTATCATTATTGTTAATCAGCCTCATGTCAGACAAATAATCCCCCATCGTCTAGAAACAACTGAGCAGGATTTACTGCATGGGTCCAATGAAGTCCAGCCGATCTGGTAGATTTGGAAACAAGTTTTACTCTTCCAATGCATCATTTAATTTATAAATGGAGCTTGTAAAAATGCAGCATGTCACGCACTCCATTTGTATGTGTTCACAGAGGAGGCCCCAAGTGGGCTCTACAAGATACTTCTACATCTCCCTTGTGCACCATAAGGGATCCAAAATCAGTTTTGTATTATAAAATTACAACTGTGGGCTGATTGGCAGCATTCCCAGGAAAGTTAGTTTTCCTTCTTTACGTTTAAGCCTAGAATAGTTTACCTCTGAATGTCTACACATTTGAGATTTACTAAGACTTGGTTTACTCGCTTTCTGGTAATAATATAACTTTGATCGGGATCCAAACTGTAATGTGTAGTGGAGACAAGAACCAATAGAAACCTGTGTTATAAACTGTATAAAATCAATACTACAAAACTTTAAAACAGTTGTCCGGCTTAAAAAAAATTGATGCATGGCTAAAAATTGTATAATGCAATAAAAGCAGCAATACTAACTAGCTTCATCGCCTTTTCTCTTGTGATTTCTGGTGTTAGTTTACTATGAGTTTATATCTATACACTAACCCACTGTAGCCAATCACTGACCTTAGCAGGCTTACCACTGAGGTCAGTGATTGACGTTTGTGTCTATGTGATGTCAATCCTGCAGCATAGTAAGCAAACACCGGCTAGGAGCATTGGTGCAGCACTGCTGGGACAGCCGGGAATCTCATTTCCATCAATTGCCCCATTTTTTTTTCTAAAGCGGATAATGCCTTTGAGCCCTCTTGGGCATGTACCTACAGAGTACAGGTCCTCATTCTACAATTTTAAACTAGTAATTGAAGACCACTAGTATAGGGGGTGTCGAGGTAGCAGTAACAGCCAGGTGCCTGAGAGTTATCGTGGGGGGAGGGGTGTTCAGAGTGAGTGGGGAGTTATAATGGGAAGGGGTAGTTCAGAGTTGGGGAAGTGGTCTATAGTGGGGGAGGGGTAGTTCAGAGTTGGCAAAGTGGGCTATAGTGGAGGAGTGATAGTTCAGAGTGGGGGAGGTGGGTAATAGTGGGGGAGGTGGGTTAGATTGGGGAAGGTTGATTATAGTGAGGGGAGGAGGTTATAGTTGGGGAGGGGTAGTTCAGAGTGGGGGATGGGTAGTTCAGAGTGGGGGAGGTGGGTTATAGTGAAGGAGGGGTAGTTCAGAGTGGGGGGTTTTAGTGGGGAGAGGTAGCTAATAGTTGGGGAAGTGGGTTATAGTGGGGGGAGGGGTAGTTCATAGTGGTGGAGGTGGGTAATAGTGCGGGCGAAGTGGTCAGAGTGGTGGGTATGTGACCTCTGTCACCTGCACCCTGTCCACCCACCCCCCTCTGTGGCCTATCCAAACTTCTGGGATGCTTGGATCCTGGCACATGTAAAGAGCAGTTTAGGCCATATGGTACCACACTGTACCGTAGAGAGGAGTTACTAGCCCTCTAATCACAAAATGCACTTCACTACTACAGAGGTTTTACAAGTAAACCGTTCATAATTGGTTGGATCAATATGTGGGACATGGTATCTTTAAACCACATTTAATTTTACAAAATCCCAGGAAAGACCATTTTATGGGGAAAATATATTGTATCCCGAGGTCTTCATAACTTGAGGGGCCACTGTATACATAATTATAACCTGTAAGAAGTTCAGTGTGTGGTGTAATCTTCTGCCTTCCTTGTATGACTGTGCATACATGATAATCATCAGTCACTGACTAGGACTACCCACTGGACTCCAAAGCCCAGACTAAGCAAAGACTTAACCAAATAAAATAAAAGTTATGCTAAATAATTTCCCATAAAGCAATATTTTAATGTGCTCAGGTGCATGATGTTGACACATCAGACTGCTTGTTCAATGTGATAGGTTCCCTTTAAGCCCTCTTTTCTTCTCTAGTTATTTACACATGTACGGAACTCTCCTCCCGTAGAAATAAACTATTTCAAATTAACTAAACCAGAGTCTCCTCCAAAATAACTTAGACAGCTGTCTACACATGGGTGTAATTCTTTTGAAGGAGACCCTGACTAACTTGTAATAATTTTCTGCATTTTTCATGCAGTAATTGTCTGAAAATAAGTCTCCGTGCACCAATTAGGTCTCTTCAGTGAGAAACAGTAGCCCCCCAGATAGTAGTATCTATTCTTATCAGTGGGTAGGACTGGGGCCAGTTGTATTCAATGGGCACAATGCACAGGGAGGTCCATTCTTCATGTAAGCAGAATAGCCCAATAGTTTCCTGCAGGCAATATAGACCTTGAGGTTTCCATTAAAGCCATGAGGTATGAAGTGCCCCAGGTATGGCGACCCAGGGGTGTATGAACTTACTAGTCGTTGGACGAGGAATGGACAAGCACTTTTTTCACTCTGTTTTGAGCATGCACTTCAATTTATCCAGCCATCTGGCTTGGTAACATAAGAGTTTTCATAAAACCAGCCAGTTGTCCAGGCTGTATAACACACAGCGCATGTTTACTTATCTATTTAATCTATTTTTATGTTTATGGTGTGTTCACCTCACGTTTGTTACAAGACTAACTAGGCTTCACGTTTGTTTGAGATGTTCCTCCTGAGGCTGTGTTAATGATGTGTATGACCATAAGCTTCCTCACACCTCTGCAGCCCCATCTACCCATACATGGGACCCAACCAGTACTTGGCTCCTCGGAGGATACTGGGGTGGCAGTTAAGGTCAGGAGCTAGATGGGTTTTCCTAAACCTAAGGTGATGAGTTATTTTAAAATCATGATTGAAGGAAAGAGATTTACAGTCATATGATACAATCTCATGCCTTAATGCCATGCAACTTTTTTCTAGAATACTGGGACCTCATGACCTAAACTCATCGTGACTTGGGAAATATACTAAAGGAAAGACATAAAATAGAGAAGTAGCAAAATCAAAAGTATGCAAGTTGTCTATTGGACTTATACTGGTTTACAGAAATGGGTTCTTCTGCTTTAGTTGATGCTTGCCATTGTATTGCTTCACCACTCTCCCCAAACTCTTTCAAAAGACTTCCTATCTATTCCTACCTCACTTTTTCACAAGATTGTTGTCATTATAGATAGAGGGAACTCCATGCCGGTTCATATGACCCAAAGTTAAGAGCCATCTTGATCTGGACTGATTTTGGCCACGGAGCCATAGCATCTTTTGGAGTTGTCTCTATAGTGTGTACATCATTAATGGACCTTATCCTTGGACACATATTCTTAACGAAGACAATACTGACTTAAGCCATTACAATGCATGAAAAAATATATATGCAATGAAATTAAAAGGGTTGTCTACTACCACTTCTGTAGTAATAAAATCTAAGAGCTCACAAAGACATAAATAAATTGTGGATATCCTAAAATGCACGGTGTAGAGCTGCTCCATTTGACTAGTTTCTAGTATACTATTTTTCTCATGTTTGTAAATTCCATGTGTGAAGTAGCTTAATATATATGCCAGTAAGATAAATTGGGCCCCCATGATAAAGCTGCATTCCTGGCCATGTATTAAACCCTTCATACTTCAGCTGCTTCATTAATCAAAGTTAAATAGTTCTGAGAAATAAATCAGTGATGCTATGATAGTCCCTACGGTCTTGTTTTTACAGTTTGCCACATACAATAATTTGTCATTTTATACAAATACTCTGAAAAGAAAACCCCATGACAGTAGAAGAGTCAGTCATTTTATTTTACATTTAAAATAACATTGCAAATTCCAATTTACTCAGCTAATTACCACAACTGTTAACCGGAAAATAGCACAATACTATGTAAGCTACCTATAACCAAACTTAACTCTCATAATTTTTATTGTAACATAAAGTGACGTTTCATTAATCACCAACTCAATTGTTTGAGAATCCAGATGGTGAGGCAGCTGTCAGAAATTCCCCCACAGTAGATTTTGAACCAAACTTGCTTGCTGGTTTTGTATTTGGAAGGCCTAGGACTGGAAATCCAGGTTCTAGAAGACGTCAAAAGGAAAAAAACATTAATGTGACCTCTATGAATTTGCATGCAGTATGTTTTTGGCATATATTGCAGCAAAAAACTGCTTGTATGCTGCTCTATGGATGGAACAACATATTTTAATGTACCAAAGGTTGGTGCGGAACTGCCATTCAAAGTTTAGCGTATTATGCTCTATGCACCAAAATGTTTGGCGCATAACATAATCATTCATACTGTCATATTATATACTCCTCTATATCAGGGGTGGGCAAATAATTTTCCCATGGGGCCACATGAGAAATTGGAATGGTTTTAGAGGGCCAGACTAATATATTTAACTCATTTCTACCCAATACCTATATACTTAGACCCCGGAGTCGATTGCTAAGCTATTATTAACTGGCTTAACGACTGTTAGCGACTTCACAACGCAGTAAGTTATATGTCCCCCAGTATAGGTAATAGGGTGCCCCAGTAAGTTATATGTCCCCCAGTGTAGGTAACAGGGTCCCGTAGTAAGTTATATGACCCCCAGTATGTAGGTATACAGGTTATATGTCCCCCAGTAGGTATATAGGTAGCTTATTGGTCCCCAGTAGGTATATAAGTAGGTTATAAGTCCCCTTGTGGGTATATAGGTAGGTTATAGGCCCCCCAGGTACTATATAGGTAGGTTATAGGTCCCCCAGCAGGTTTATAAGTAGCTTATAGGTCCCTCAGTAGGTATATAGGTATGTTAAAGGTCCCACAGTAGGTATATAGGCAGGTTATAGGTCCCCCAGTAGGTATATAGGCAGATTTTATGTCCCCCTGCAGGTATATAGGTCCCCAGTAAGTATATAGGCAGGTTATATGTCCCACAGCTTTTAGAGAGGGCTAAAAATAAAAAAAAACTAACAGTACTCACCTTATCCCCAATCCCTTAAGCTCCTACTGGTCTTCTTCCTGCACAGGCGGCATGACATCACCTGTGCTGTATACGCTGGTGAGCCACAAGCCTGCTTGCAGCTCACCGGAGTACTCTGCAGAGTGGAAAGCCTTTGCTCTCTGCTCCGCAGAAGCCTGCAACTGTATGAATGTCAAGAGGACGCACATACAAATAGTCCCCAGCACTGGCGCCATCGCCGATCACCAAGGCACAAGCTGATAGTTTAGCGACTTGAGACCTTAATGGTCGGCAGATGGCGGCAGCGCCAGGGACTATTGCGTGTAAGGTCGGGAAATCTCACGTTGGGCGGTGAGAGCTAGTTAGAGGGCCGGATGTGGCCTGCGGGCCATACAATGCCAGGTCTGCTCTATATCTATTTAGAACTGTTGTGTCACCGCCAAGTTAAAAGAATTCATAGATATCGCCCTTAGTTTTAATGACTGATTAGTCTGATAAACCAAGTAAATTTATAGTAACTAATTTCTTAAAATTTGACAGATGAGGTATTCTCACGTTAAATGGAATTTTTAATTTACTTCTTTACATAACCGTATTATTTGGAAAGGTAAAATTGTGAATAACTGGAATAAGGAATGAAATCTGTAGTAATGCCTCAATATGCTACAAACCTAGACAGGTATATGTAATCTAGTTGTCATGACGAGGTCAGGATAAGACATTTTTGTCCCTTGTCCATCTCCCCCTATAAAAAAATTAAAATGCATGGTCCTGACTTAAGGCACGATGCCTACTGCTGTGCCCTCCCCAGCTAGGTGGGATGGGAAAAAACACAATTGTGGCATCTTTTTTGGAGGGCAGTAAAAATGACATGTTAATATTATTTTGCGGGTCAGTACGATTCCAGTAAATTCCTTTTTTTATGCGCTTTACCATACATCTTTGTGCTCCCTTCCTAGCTGGTGTCCTAGGTGCTCCTCTATTTCTGCCTATCCATCATCCCAGCGCTGTGTCATGAAAAGCATTGTGCCAGGGCACTTCCAGCAGTTGCATCCAGGTCATGGAGCCTGAGAGTGACCCTCAAAGACGGGTAGATGGGGGCTTTGTTACAGATTTTTCCTGGGGGCCTGGAAGCTTCAAGTTATGCCTATCCCCTCACCCTCCTTTTTTTAGATGGTTCAAATAGAAATATTCATTATGGACATTTTAACCATGTCATCATTGCCAGTGTTTTGGACAACCCTAGTATAATCTGGTTCTTCTCAACTTTTTAATTGCTTTAAAAAAGCAAGAAATCTTATTTTTGTTTATTAGAGTTTAATCCATTATTATAACAATACCATTCTGATGACGGAAGATTTAACATTTGGGCTGAGAAAAAACAGTGTAAATTGATGCATTGTCTGGCGCCCAATCTAATCATGATCAAGCTCTACACGCGTAGTTACACAACTGCAGTATAATGTTATTGACTACATAAACCAAACCCAGACAGAACCCAGTCCAAGGACTTCTTGGGAACTTTCAGTATATGTGACTTAATCTCAATTATATTTTGTAGCCAGTGAAGTCAAGTGCCTCTCTAAAAGATATGTCCTGTATGTTGTTTTACATATGTGTGATCACAAGTAAGTGGATGTGGATTTCTTCACTGTGCATCAAGACTATACTTGGTGTACACATAAATGCCAAAATAAACACAAAGAATCCACCAGAGGAACTGATTCATTACATTTGAGTAAGAGAATGGCATTTGTATACATTCCTTAGCGAACTGGATTACAGACCTGACCTTTAACTTGGTGTGAAAGCCATACTTTGGGCTTTCCAGTAAGCACTTTACGACCCTTAAGTGACCCAATGTTTATGCTTCAGACAGAGGCAGGCTTCCATCCACTTCAGTTCTTTTAACTAAAATATTGTCATATGTTTTATTTTAGCGTCAACATCTGGGCCATGTTTTGTAGATTTACATTAAAAAGTGTCATTGTTTTTGTTTGTTGGTTCCCAGCACTTAATGGCGTTATTTATTTGGATGTACAACATCTGGAGGTGACACAATTTTGTGTGAACTGCTTGTAGATAAGACGAGCTTGGACTTTGTAGCTTGTCATGGTGTAACGTCCTGTTTACAATAAGGGCTTACAGTGGGTTTGGCTAATATATTGGATATTATTTATTGCACAAAGAATATTTGACATACTATTTAAAACACTTTTCTTAGTTTCTCAGCAAACTAATATCAAACTGAATAGATATAAATGATAGAATTTGAAATGTTTAGAGTACTGCAATGGGAGCTGTATGTGTGCTTGAATTTGAAACCATGAAATAACCTAGTATTAATATTATTTGTTTTAAAGAACCATCTATTCCAGTGTGTTGTACATCCAAATAGTGATTTAAAGGGGTTTTGCCACAAAGTAAAATTGACGGGGGAAGCTTGCAAATGAAATAACAAACATTTTCACCATTCATTATTATGAAAAATTCTGCACCATTTTTGTTTTAGCTGCTCCTTTAATGATCCATTGTTTACAGCTCGTTTCCAGGGATACGACCAGTCCTGAGAGCTTCTCATCCTGGTCGCCCCCATGCTCAGACATCACCTCTCCTCTCAGCACCTACTGAGTGTTCAAACCCCAGGTGCTGTCATTATACTCCCATCCTCTGTACTCCTTAGTTATTAGCCAAACAGTGCAAATAAATAAAAAAGAAACCTAAATGAGGTTTGTGCATTGATAAAGAGGAAAAAAAACACAGGTTTGGCTCCTGAAGGGATTTGAACCTAGGACCCTTGTGCCTGGAGGCAAAAACTTTACCTCTCATCTACTCCTAAGTCTTTACATTAACAGACCTTTCTTTGACTCGAGAGAGGAAAGGCCTGGTGATGTCATCCTGCTGGGTCACATGTAGAGATGGGCGAATCGATTCCAACGACGGGGAATTCGTTTAGAATTTCAGGAAAACTTTGGTTCTGCACGAAGTCGAAATTTGGGTACTTCGGGTGAACGAAGTGTGCTTTTGATTGAAAAAAATGGCTGCGAGCACAATGGCCTAACATGGGGCAAAGCACTCTGGGAGGAAGAGGGCATACCCCTGCATGACATGGGTAGAGATGAAGCCAATCAGAGACCGGCGGGATTCTGTGACGTCACCGCACTATACACTCACCGGCCACTTTATTAGGTACACCATGCTAGGGGTTGGACCCCCTTTTGCCTTCAGAACTGCCTCAATTCTTCGTGGCATAGATTTCCCCAAGGTGTTGGCAACGATGCTCAATTGGTACCAAGGGGCCCAAAGAGGTTTCCAAGAAAATATTCCCACACAAGCTGACAACACCACCACCAGCCTGAACCGGGTTTATACAAGGAGGATGGATCCATGCTTCATGTTGTTGATGCCAAATTCTGACCCTACCATCCGAAAGCGCAGCAGAAAATCGAGACTCATCAGACCAGGCAAACGTTTTTCCAATCTTCTACTGTCCAATTTCGATGAGCTTGGCAAATTGGAGCCTCAGTTTTCCTGGGTTTTTAGCTGAAAGGAGTGGCACCCGTGTGGTCTTCTGCTGCTGTAGCCCATCTGCCTCAAAGTTCGCCGTACTGTGCGTTCAGAGATGCTCTTCTGCCTACCTTGGTTGTAACGGTGGCTAATTTTAGTCACTGTGCCTTTCTATCACTCAAAACCCGTCTGCCCATTCCTCCTTTGACCTCTGGCATCAACAAGGCATTTCGCCCACAGGACTGCCGCTCACTGGGTGTTTTTTTCTTTTTCGGACCAATCTCTGTAAACCCTAGAGATGTTGTGCGTGAAAATCCCAGAGATCAGCATTTCTGAAATACTCAGACCAGCCCTTCTGGCACCAACAACCATGCCAGTTCAAAGGCACTCAAATCACCTTTCTTCCCCATACTGATGCTCGTTTGAACTGCAAGATTGTCTTACCATGTTTTACATGCCTAAATGCACTGAGTTTTCCGCCATGTGATTGGCTGATTAGAAATTAAGTGTTAACGGCAGTTGGAAAGGTGTACCTAATAAAGTGGCCGGTGAGTGTATAAGTCCCCGGCGCATGCCGGGAGCTCACACTCCTCTCACTGTGCTCATTAGGGAAGGTGCGCCGCGGGCTGAAAAGCTCTTACTGAAGAATTGATTTTTATATAGCGATTTCTGTGGGGTGTCTCAGCTTGTCTCAAAAACTGTTCTCTTAAATTGTTCTATTTCTGATTTTTTAGGGGAATTGGATCTGAAATCCAGTGTGCATCCACTGCAGCTGCATATAACATTCAAATCCAAGTGGGATCTAAGCCAGTTCCTGTTGTATTCCCTTAAAGAAACAGAGTTTTTACAATACAAATACCCCCTTCATTTTTTGGCTGCCCAAATTTTCCCCAA
>JAODAL010045994.1:0-31390 GCA_025379985.1 Phyllomedusa bahiana | reverse complement strand
GAAAAAAACTTACCCCGTTCCCCGCTTTCTCCGCTGCTTTTTTTCCCACCCCCAAAACCAGCTGAAGCGAGATCCTTTTGGAGGAGTATCGGGTGGGAAGCCCTTTTTCTGACACACCCAGTGCCGCAAGGGACATTTCCCCCGCCTCCAGAGACTTGTACTACTGTGGCGGGAAAAGGTCACCCAACCCGGTGAGTGTCCAAAAAGGAAAGACCCGGGGGAAAAACCCCATCCCCGGGTGGTGCGGGAAGGTACCAGGCAAAGGTTTTTTTTATTGTCGATATGTTTTTGTTTTCCCAGAAAGGATTTTTATTTTCCAGTGTGGCCCCGGGAAAAACCATTTTGGAATTTAGGGTCAGTTCCAATTTTTTTGTGGAGTGTATTCTTTAAAGGTTGGGGCCTTCCCTTGCAGCCCTACGGTTTCCTTCGGGTTTTGTAGCGAAAGATTTACCCGTTTTTTAAAGGGGGAAAGCTTTCCCCTGAATTGAATGGGGTGGTTATAAAAGTGAGAAGTTTTTTTTGTTTTTATGGGGGGCTACCGTGATGTCTTTTGGTTTTCCCCTGCTTCAAAAACACAACCCCATGTTTGGGAATTTTGGGAAATATTTTAGGTGGGGAAACCAGCGTTTTAATAAATTTTTCCCCGGTTTCTTGGTAATAGGGAAATAGAGGTTTCCCGCCTTTTTTCCCCTTAAAAAGGTTTTTTTTTTCCAAGATTAGTACCCCTGAGTGATTCCCCCCGCATATTCCTATGATGTGCCTTTGAAACTATTGCCGGGGGGTGGATCCCCTAAAACAGGATAAAAATATTTTTGGCCCAGAGACTTGCCATGAAGAAGAATTGCAGTTACAGTCATTTTCGGCCTTATGCCCCCTTGGAGGGGGGTTTTTTTTCGTTAAAAAAAAGAGGTAGCCTCATTCATGCTTGACTACCAAAAAACTCAAAAAGGGAAAAAGGGTAAAAAACAAAAAACCCCAAACTTTGATTCCCGGCTTTAAATCAGACCGGACTAATGTTTTTTAAACTGGCCTAGGAGCTTAAACTTATTGGACCCCAAAGGGGGGATAATGGAAGCCCGCAGCAAATACCCAAAGGTCTTTTTGAATAGGGTTATGCCTTTTGAGTTTTTGCAAGCCCCCGCGGGTTTTTCCAAAATGGTAAATATTTTTTTCCAGTAACCTTTGGTTTTTTGTTGACATTTTAATTTACTTAAGGACTGGGTTCACACTTAAAAATGTGGGGAAGTTTTTCGATCTTGGGTTTATTTTATTTGTCAAACTTGAAAAATTTGTTTTCGGGGTTCAGGAGGTTAATTTTTTGGGGATTATTTCCCTAACTATTTGTAGGATCGGGAAAGGTTCAGGAATTTTGATTAGGTTTGTCCTTCCTCCTGAAACCTTACACTTTTCCCTAGGCTTTGCAAAATTATTATTGAAAATGTATAAAAATTTTTTTGTTTCGTTGGATTTTTAATGATTGAAAAAAAAAGGGGGAAAATATCGTAACGGGCCCCGGGGCCCTTAAAGGGTTTAAAAGTTTAAAGCGTGTTTTGTTGCAGCCCGGTTTGATTCAAGTGAAATCAAACCTTTTGTGTGGGGTAGATGTTTGAGTTGGAGTGGGGCGCCCTTTCTCGGGGTCAGCGCTTTGCTAATCTTCCCGGTTGTGCTTTTATCCCAAAAATTTTCCCCCTTGGGAGAGGAATTATGATGTTGGGAACCGGGGAATTGTTGGCTTTAAAGGGGGTCTTCGAGGAATAGGCCACTTCTCGAGGGTGCCAAAAAATACCGGTTTTGGTCCTAATGACCATAGAACCTACTTTTTAGAGATGCTAAAGGTTAAACCATGTCAGGCACGTTGGGCATTGTTCTTCGCTCTCTTTAACTTTGTTGTTCCCTATAGCCCAGGATTAAGAATGTTAAAATTTACGTTTGGGGATGTTTCTGTGCCGTCCCCCACCTCGGATGATCCGGTATATTTTACCTAAAAAGATGTTGTCTCACCTTTCCGACTTAGCACAGAGATAAGCCACCCGGAAAAGGAGTGTTTTTTGTCCCATTTCTAAAGTTTTGTCCCCCCTCAGTTTCGGTTTATTATTAAAGAATTAATGATTCTATGTTATTGGCTCCCCCCCTTCTGGACAAGAGATTTTTCCCAAATTTTGGTGGCCCTCTTTGTTATGGTGGGGGCTATGTGACAGCGATCACCCGTTTGGGAAAGGTTCCCCGAACGCCCTTCTGGTAACTTTTTCAAATTGCCTTCCGAAATTTGGTACTCTCCTGGTTTTTTGACCCATCTTCCCACCCCTGGGAAAGATGTTATTTGGGGTGGTAGTAGATTGTTCTAGTAAGATGTGCCATTTGATTCCGTTAAAAGCATTACCTTTGTCCAAAAAGCTTGTAGAGCATTTTATAAAACATATCATTAAACTGCATGGGTTACCCGAGAATATCGTGTCTTACAGAAGAGTTACATTTGTTTCCTGTTTCTGGAGAGCTCTCTTTAAGGCTTTAGGTATCACCCTGTCCCTCTCCTCTGCCCTTCCACCCCGAAACCAATGGACAAACGGAGAGGGTGAATCAAATTGTAATGCAAAAACTCTGTTGTTTTGTCTCCATTCAACAGGTAGACTGGGTTAGATACTTACCTTTGGTCAAGTTCGCTATGAATAATCAGGATAGTAGCTCGTCTGGTGTTTCTCCATTTCTCTGCAATGATGGCTTTCACCCAAGACATGCATCATGGTCCGGTGCTACTTCTGATCATAGTGGGGTGGATGTTATCGTTAACGATCTGTGCACAGTCTGGGCCCAAGTTCAGAATATCTTGGTTAATGCCCAGAACATCCAGAACGAAAAAAGTGATAAGAGGTGTCTTTGTTCTGGAGGTTTTAATGTTAGGGATAAGTATGGTTATCTACTCGGAATCTTCGTTTACAGGTCCCTTCTGGTAAGCTGGCGCCACACTTTGGGGGGTCCTGTGTCGTTCTTGAGGTAATTAATCCAGTGACATACCATCTCAAGTTACCCTTTGGTTTCCGGGTACATAACGTGTTCCATTGTTCACTCCTGAAAAGGTACGTGCCATCTGCTATTCCACCTTCTAAACCCCCTAGACCAATGAGAGTTAAGGGGGGGTTAGAGTACGACGTTGCTCAAATTTTTGATTACCGCAGAGTGCAAAGCTCATTACAATACCTAGTCCACTGGAAGGGATACGGTCCTGAGGAGAGCTCGTGGGTGCTGTAGGTCCTTTACCTGCAGAATCCCTTATCAAGGAATTCCACAATGCTCACCCAGGAAACCCAAACCAGGTGAGGGTCCGGTGGCCCCTCCAAAAAGGAGGGGGTACTGTCAGGATCCTTTCAGCTGGGCAGCCTTCTGTTCAATGCCCGGCACTGGTTAAACTGTCTGGCCTAGGTCCACACCCTAGAAGAGGTGCTGCCCGGGAGCTCAGGAGTGACAGCTCTGCAGCCTCTCCCTCCCACTCAGGCCAATCAGAGGGCTCGGACACCGCAGCACCAATCAACTGCAGGGGCGGTGTCCGGGCAGACCTTTTAAACCTGCTCATTTCCGTCAGGCATTGCCTGTGAAAGGTTTCCCCTTGTGTTTCCCTGTGCTCGATATTGTGGTCCGAGGAGTTGACCTCGGCTTGCGTCTTGACCACATTTTTGTCCTCTGTTTCTGTACCGCGTTACCGCCCGTGTTTGACCCTTGTCTTGTTCCCCATTTCTCTTCTGGTTTCCGATTGTGGCTTTGACGTTTCCGACTGTTACTGACTGTTCGACTCTGCTTTCCCTTGACAGCCCCACACTTGTAACGTAGGGCTTGTCGTCCAGTTGGGGTCTGCCGTCTAGGGCAGCACGCCAAGTAGGCAGGGACAGTGGGCTGGGTGGCTGTGGGCCCCCCTGCACTTTCCCCTTGACTTCACAATAAGATTATTAGATTGTTGTGAAAACAATTTGTTATTTAAGCAAATAAGGTGTGCCCACATAAACTGTCTGACTGGAATCCTCTTCTTGTTAGCTGCTGGATGAGCCGGAATAGCATGCAAAAGTGAATTGACAGATGTCTCTTTCCTGTACACATCAGTCTGTAAGAAATCATCATCATTTTTAAAAATAGAAACATCGGGGAATTGAATTGACATCTTACTATACTTCAAGGTCACACAATCACAGAACCAGTTACTTTACCAATGAGGTGCTCTGGACCATATCCACCTTTAAATCTCTGAAAATAATAGCCACTCCCAAAATACAAACTAAATCACAAAGAATATCGGGAAAAAAAGACCCTCAACATAAAACATAACTTTTATTCTTTACAGTATAAAACTACTGGGTACTAACCCTATTTCACCCTTTTTTTTTTCTCACCCTTATTTTTTATTTTTTGATTTAAAAAATAAATAATTTTTTTGTTTTTCCATTTTTCTTATTATTTTTTTATGTTGTTAGAGTTGTAATATGATTTCTATTTAGGGTTATTTTCAGGTTAGTCCTGGAACATACACTAGGTCTAATTCTTGATTTATGTATGAATCCCTAAAGGGTTGGTTATTTAGTCTAGACAATATAAGAAGTTGGCTTTTGGGTCAAGATATTAAGGGCAACGTGTATGAAGATCGGCGCGTCAGTGCGCCCGTTTTCAAGCGCTCGAACGTGAAAGCTGCGCCTCATGTATGTCGGCGCCCGGGTGGCCTTACATGAGGTGTAAAGTCCCCTGGCCTCGCCAGTGTGTGAGGCGCAGTGGGGGGACTTATGCGCAGAAGGACTGCGCCTCACCTGTATCTCAGTGGATCGGAAGGATTCACGCGCCGGGGGAGGGGTGCTCATACATGCGGTGAAAAGTTCCCCGGCCTCGCCAGTGTGTAGGTGCGTGCGGGACTTAGGCGCAGGAAGGACTGGCCTTTAAAATGTAGTCCGATTTGAGACAGGCTGGAAAACAGCGAGAAATCATTAAACATGTTAGTGAATAGCAAAAAGAGTTGTCTTTCAAATGAAATGAATAAAGAGAAAAATCAAAGCTGTCTAAAAGCGATTAAATGTAGTGAAGAAGGGATTATTTAAAATTAAAAGGGAAAATTATAAGATCGTCAAGAAATAAATCTCAGCTCTTTAGCTCCGTGCGGCATGGAGTATGAATAAAAAAAAACGTTTTTATTAGGTGTAAAAATTATCTGAAAAAGAGCTCAAACTTCTAAAAAAATACATAAATAAAATTACTAACAAAAAATCAATAACGGGCAACATCAGGAATTGGGATATTGAAAATTGCCAGGAAATACAGTAATTCATATAACAATAATATGGGGGTAACGGAAATAAACAAATAAAAATGAATTTAATTCATTTTTATTTGTTTATTTTCGTTACCCCATATTATTGTTCACTTTATATAGAGATCGGCACAACTTTGTGAGTCTTTTTCATTTGATTTCTGGTTGTACAGTTTTATTATAGATTGAATTAGAAAAACCCAAAAGAGAGTTCGCTCGCTCTCCCATTGGCCCAAATAATCGCGCCTTTTTAACTTAGCCAATCAAAAACAGAGCTCGCTCTGCATTTCTTTTCCCCATAGAACTCTATGAGAAAAGTAGCTCTCCCGTGATTGGTAAGCAGGGACGAGCCCCTCTTCCCCAACCAGTCACGTACTAGAATATTTCCCATAGACCGTTAATAACTTTTAGGGCGCCCTTCTATCGTGCCCTTCTTGCTACACTCAAATAGACGACTACAAATTTTATTGGTGGATTATATCTGCGCCTGGGTCTAACCCAATCAGTTTTTCGCCTTTTTTACTGTATTTTGAACTGTTTTGCCTTTTCATTTGATTTGGTCAATACTACTCCCTATAGGTTATAATGGTTCACTTGTCGCTCTATTCTGATTGGTTTCTGCCGACCAATGAGAAGAGCTTACGAATTTGAATTACTGTATTTCCCGGAATTTTCTATATCCCAATTCTGATGTAGCGCTGGTACGGTGGGCTACCCCGTTGTTAGTGATTTGATTGAAGTATGTTTTTTTGAAGGTTTTAGCTCTTTTTCAGATAATGTCCCTTTCACCCAATAAAACAAATTTTGGAATATACTCCATGCGTAAAGGAGGCTGAGAGCGAGATTTATTTATTTTGCGTCTTATATATTTTTCCCCTAATTTTAAATGATCCACTTTTTCAATAATTTAATAATTTTTTAGAAAACTTTGATATTTATCTTTATTAATGAAATAATTTTCTTTGACAACTCTTTTTTAATTTGTGTTTTGTTGTAACAGTAGACGGAGACCCTTTTTGCTCATTCCATTACGTTCTCGCTTCACTTCGCCTCCTCCGGCTCAGGTAGACCACATTCAATTAGGTCTGCCGCTCGGAGCTGTGAAGCGCTGCAATGCACCGCACTTTGCCGACCGGCATTCATGCATGCCTCGGAGTATTCGAATGTGGTGCGTCCCGCCCCAGAACGCCCACACCGCGCCCATTCCACGCCCCTTCATGTTAGGCGCAGCCGAAAGTGGCAAAGGTTGCGCCTATCATCGCATCCCTGCGTCCGACAGAGGATTCGGATCAGTTAGGCGCAGTTTTCACCAGAAAACAGGCGCAACTCCCGATCATACATGTCGCCCTAAGTGTCTCTGATGTCATTTGGTGCTAATATCCGTTAAGTGGGTGTTTATTTTGAGCCTGAACCCAGGTGTTGATTATGTTTAGTAGGGATGTATGGTATTATGCGCTTTACCATCATGGTGGCGCCGGTCTAATAGCTTTCCGCATGCACCGCTGTTGTGCTTATATATTATGGAGGGCGCGCAGGTGCGGTGGGTATATCGGGGTGCCGCGCTGTGGTGTTCTTCCAGTTTGCGCCGAGCAGTGCGCGGGGGAGTTGGGTGCGTGTGCGTCGTTGTTTCCGGACGCCGCGGACATTTATGCCTCTATGTAAGGAAGCATGGGGGTGTTTGTTATATACTACACTGGAACCTACCTTACTATTTAATAATTTAAGTTATTGGCTTAAGGATTGGAATGGGCAGTCCTTGAAGATCTTTTTATGTCCACATGTGGGTGGTATAGTTGACCTGCCTTGAGTTGACCAACATGTAGGTCATATCCTGGGACTCCCCATCATTAGCAGTAAGTATCATTTTATGTTGATGGCCACGCAGTGTGGTTAACTGTTTATATATCATATGTTTAAGGTGACATGGTCTTCTTTATATATTATAGGTGACCCATTTATTTACTTAGACATTATTCTGCCTGACTTGGCCTGTAGATTTAACAGTTTTAGCAGCTTGATTTTGAATATATATAAATTAGACATTTCTCTGGATTGCTTCAGGTAATTATATTTTTCCCTACACCATCTACATCCAGTATGGTAATCTGATATATTTGATATGTTCTAAAATTTGAAGTTGATATTTATGTATATTATCTGACATTATAATTTTTACTATTCCTTGATAAACCCACCTATATTTGGGGGAAACGTGTCGGAGCTTTAAACTAATTATCCTTATGAATGTCAGTTTTTAAAATATCGGCTTAAAGTTTTTTTCATCGTTTATTTTCTTGGTCTTTTCCACAATATAGTTATTGATCCTCTACTGCATAGGGCTAGTATAGGTTGTGGACTGGTAGTTCCAGTGTGGGGTCGCCCTTCTTGCGGCAGTTACCCTACTGTAGGCAGGCACTATATTCAGATATGGGTGAAATAGGGTTAGTAACCGGTAGTTTTATACTGTAAAGAATAAAAGTTATGTTTTATACTTCAAGGTAAGTTTGATGTTCTTATCATTGATGTTCAAAGTATCCACAAAATCCATAAATTCTCTGCCAAATTAAAAGGACATCATCAATGAATCTGGGCCATAAGTGGACCTAATTAATATGATTCTTTTTGACAGGGTTAGGGATGAGCGATATTATCAGTAAAAGTTGAAAGCGGCACGGTTTTTAGGAGGAGGAGGCTTTTGAAAAGAAGGGAGATATTGTGCAGCTCAGTGTGTTTTGTGACCTTGAATTGAAAAAGCATTGTTTTTTTACCACTTTTTTGGCCAGCAGACCTCTGATAGGAGGTGAAATTGTCCCTGTTTTTTCAGTTCTATTGCAATCACTGCGTGGTCCAATTTTTCCCAAAAAACCCGGGAAAAAACTTATCCCTATAAATTTAAATAGTTTTATTGAATTCCGTGCGTCTGTTTGCCGCAAAGAGCTCAGTTGTACGCATATTTTGTTATACATATTTTTATAGTAAATTATGCCTGTTGTCAGTGGTGCGAAAGGGTGCCATATTTAATCCATATAACATTTAAATACTCATATTGCAGTCCGTGCGTCTGTTTGGCGCATAGAGCTCAGTTGTACGCATATTGTTTTATACATATTTTATAGTAAATTACTTATGTTGTCAGTGGTGCGAAGGCCGCCATATTAATCCATATAACATTTAAATACTCTTATTGCAATCCGTGCTTCTGTTTGGCGCATAGAGCTCAGTTGTACGCATATTGTTTTATACATATTTCATAGTAAATTACATCTGTTGTCAGTGGTGCGGAGGCCGCCATATTAATCCATATAATATTTAAATACTCTTATTACAGTCCGTGCTTCTGTTTGGCGCATAAAGCTCAGTTGTACGAATATTGTGTTATACATATTTTATAGTAAATTGCGCCTGTTGTCAGAGGTGCGAAGGCTGCCATATTAATGCATATAACATTTAAATACTCTTATTGCAGTCCGTGCATTTGTTTTTCGCATAGAGCTCAGTTGTACGCATATTGTGTTAGACATTGTGTTTATGCCTTCCTCTGGATAAACACCTTAGCACAACAGGCTGAACTGGATGGACGTCTTCTCTTTTTTCGGCCTTACAAACTATGAAACATATTTTATAGTAAATTACACCTGTTGTCAGTGGTGGCAAAACCGCCATATATAATTCATATGACTTTTTAATACTTCTATTTCACTGAGATTGCATCTCAGTTTGGCGCGAATCGTGCATTTGTACGACAGTTTGTTGAAAACTATCAATTGCTAGTCCTACTGGGCAGTTGTAAATCTCAGGGACTGAAGGAAGAACACTGTTGATTTTGTGTTACGGCTCTTCCACCAGACCGCATTTCACAGATATTTGATAGAAACAATTCTATTTCTAATCCTAGTTGGCTTTTGGAAATTAGAGGGATTTAAGAATAGTTGTGATTTGCCGTCTTTCAATAAGAGACTGTCAAAAACTCTTCCATACCTGGAAGAGGACATGGTAGAGGTACGAGAGAAGGTGCTCCTTACAGTGCTGGCGACAACACGCAAGCCAGCTGATCGTCGGTTGCAGGACCATCAGGCCTGTCATCGCTGGGTCGGTGCCCTGTGAATCTCAGTAACGAACAGCATCGCCAACCTGTTCTTCAGTGGTTAATGCAACATGCATCCAGCTGTCTTTCCTCCTCGTCCTCCCAGTCACGGCCACAAATGTCGTCATCATCATCGTCAGCATCCGCCCAACATGAAGCGAAGGCAGCCCAAATGTCAACTCATGTACCCACCACTGTGGATAATCCATTTTCTGAAGACCTCTTTGATGACAAAATGCGGTTGGGGTCAAAAGGCATTTCAAAAGTTCAAAAAGCCAAAGATGATGATTTTGTCTGCTCTGACACCCAATCGCTGATGCCATCAGAGGAGCAGAAGGAAGCCGGGGACCTGTCAACATCCCCGGTCGTTCGGCTTCGCATTCCTGTGCCTGTCGCTAGTAACCCGCAGCTCCAGGATGCAGAATGTCAGGACGAGGAAGTCACCTGTGTTGATGATGGTGATGACGACATTGCGGATCCAATGTGTTCTTTTCAGCAGAATGTGCTTGCGAGCGCTTCATCACTGGATGAGGAGGAAGACGATGGGGTAGTGCCATTACAGGTCCCGCCTCAAAAAGGGAGAGGGCGGTCGCACAAGTCCGCTGAGATTATTCCACCAGCCATGATCAGTGGAAACACCGCTCCTCGGCTTATCGCTGTCGAAAAGGTCCAGGACCTCTCAAGCCTGGGCCTTTTTCGATCATGCCTCTGATTCACCCAGCGATGTCATATGCCGACTTTGCCGTAAACGCATCAGTAGAGGAAAGAATCTTAGATGTTTAACCACCACCAATATGTCTAGTCACAAGCAGCGAATGCATGAGTTGAAATGGAAGGAACACTTGGTGAAAAAAGGCCACACCGATCCCGAGTTTCCAACCACTGTCACACCAACTGTCTCCGCCTCCTTCTTCTCTGCCACTTCCAAGACCAAGCGTTCCTCAGCTGCCCATGTCTTCAGCATCATGATCAAGGATCAGCCTCCGCTTCAGCCTCCACCATCGCCCGAGTACCATCAGCACCACCAGAGACACAGTCTACCCCTTCTCCTTCCACCAGTTTGACCTGCATGCCGTACAGCGGCCAGTCTAGCAGCCAGCCTTCTGTCTACCAGGTTTGGGAGCAGGAGAAACACTTTAACCCAAACCATCCCAAATCCAAAAGCCTGAATGTCGGCATTGCCAAGCTTTTGGCCTTGGAAATGTTGCCTTTCCGTCTGGTGGACACAGATGGCCCGCCACATTATGGCCCTTGCCTGCCCCCAATACCAGATGCCGAGCAGGCATTTCTTTGCCAGAAAAACTGTCCCTGTCCTGGCCAGCCACGTGTCATCTAAAATCTCAAGCGCGTTGTCTGCATCTGTGTCTGGCAAAGTCCATATGACCACCAATACATGGACTAGTAAGCACGGCCAAGGCAGCTATATCTCTGTGACAGCTCACTGGGTGAGCTGGGTGGATGTCTCTGGGGGTGACGGTGGTTCTCAGGCTCGGCGCACGCTCTTCAAAACCGCAGGGATGGTGCAGGGTTCTTTTCCCCAAGGTGGTAACATCATAAGCCCAGAGAAACCAGGCCGTGTTGGAGAGCGCCAACACATAGGTCAGGAGCTGTGGACGGCTCTTCGCAACGAAACCGAGCGCTGGCTGGGTGACAAGAACCTTGTGCCAGGCTAGTTGGTGTGCGATAACGGTCTAAATCTCCTGGCCACCCTTAAGATCGGTAGGCTGGAGCACATCCCTTGCCTGCAAAAACGTCATGAACCTCGTCGTCCAGAAATTTCTAAAGCGCTACCCTGGTCTGGACTGCCTGCTGAGGAAGGCTCGAGGTCTGAGCTCACACTTCCGCCACTTCCGCGTTACAGTGTCAGCTCGGCCTCCCCGTCAACCGTTTCATTGTTGACATGGCAACACACTGGAATTCCACCCGACACTTGCTCAAGCGATTTTGGCAGCAGCGCAATGCTATTACACAGTACGAAGTGACACATGGCCTGACAAGCAGCGGTGCGGACCTCGGGGTGTTGAGCCACCGAGAGTGGACGCAGGTCCAAGAGCTCTGCACCAGCCTTGTGAGTTTTGAAGAAGCCACCAAAATGTTCAGTGCGGACAATGCCCTTGTCAGCATGACCATTGTGGTGATCTTGGTTCTGGAACAATTGTTGGACACTCTGAAACAGCTGGTCCCACCAGCGACAGATGAGGAGACGGACACAGATGCGGACACTGAGCCTTTCTCTCCATCTAATCCAGAAGGCCCGACAGTTTCACAACTTTATTGGTCTTCTTTAGGCGGTGGTTCAGGGTCCAGGGCTGGTGCAAGGGGGCGCCTCAGCTCTCAGGGTACAGCATCTGAGGCAAGTCAGGGCTGTGTTGAAGCTGAGGTGGAAGAAGCGAAGGAGGAGGATGAGGTATTCCTGGACACCGACGTTACCGATGTCCCTGCATTGGAAAGAGGTTGGCACGGATTTGAGGCGGAGGAGGAAGATGAGGAAGATCAGTTTGCTAGTGACCCTCGACCCAGAGGCTTTGGAAATCAAGGCTCCATCTCTCACATGCGTGTTTGGATGCTCCATTTCCTTCAACATGATCCTTGCATTAAGGCCATCAAAATTAACAACAGTTACTGGGTGGCCACCCTCCTGGATCCCCGGTACAAAGCGAAACTCCAAACTTTCCATCCACCCACCCAAATAGAGAGTAAAATGCAGGAATTGGAGACCGTACTGATTACTACTGGAGACATCTGTTGGGTCTGCTTTACGTGATTCAAATGTCACGTTGGAACAAAGTCAGCAACGTGACAGCAGTAGAGTGCCAAGTAGCCGCAGCAGCAGGCATTGTGGCAGAAGCCTAATGGGTGACCTCTGGCAATACTTATTTACCACCTCCCCAACGCATGTAATGCAGGGCACACATACAACACATAGAGACCAGCATAAGATCATGGCGCACGACTATCTGCATCTCAACACCGATGTTTTTGATATGTTCCGGACCCAATCGACTTCTGGGTATCCAAACGATGAATGGCCCGAACTCACTCGCCATGCCATAAAGGTGTTGTCCTTCCCAGCAGCCAGAGTCTATCTGACGGACCTTCAGCAAGCTGGAGGAGTCATTACGACAACGCATCCGGCTTTCCACTGATAATGTGGATTGTTTGAACTTTCATTCAAGAAAATTCAGGCGCGGTCACTGATGATGGTTGTGGCCACAATTGCGAGGTCACGTTTAGTTGCCGGTCTATTAAATTCCTTTCAAACAGAAAGGTCCTTTTGAAAAAATTTTTTTAAATGATCATTTCTTACTGCATTTTTTATTCTCAGTTCCCAAAGGTAATTTTGTGGTTTTGCGGTGGGGGAGAATGTAAAAGACACCAATTGTACACGGTTTCATGAAAAAAAAACGTATTCCGTTTACTCACTTCTTCATTACAATTTTTTGCACCGTCAATGGTTTTGGGGTCATGGTGCTGTGAGATACAGCTATAATCAAGGTCCCTTTTGGGAACAAAAAATGTGGCTTCTATAGTGCCATTTCTCCCTCAATTTTTAAAAAGTGGTGAGAAATCATTTTTATAATTTTTTTGGGTCATGTGCTGTGAAATCCAGCTATTTCTACAGGTCTATTTTATAAAATGTGGTTTCTAACAGGACATTTGTTCTTCACAATTGTCAACAGTGGCCAAAGGGTCACGTTTTGAATTTTTGGGGGCATGTTGCTGTGAAATACAGCTATCCTACAGATCCCATTATAAAAAAAAATGTGGTTTCTAAGACATTTGCTCTACACAATTGCCAACAGTGGCCAAAGGGTCATGTTTTGAATTTTTGGGGGCATATTGCTGTGAAATACAGCTATACTACAGGTCCTATTATAAAAATGTGGTTATTAACAGACATTTGCTCTTAACAATTGCCAACCATGGCTGAAGGATGTTTTGAATTTTATGGGGCATGGTGCTGTCAAAAACAGGAATAGGTAGGACACTGTTAATGGCACATATTTGCGAAATGACTTGTTTTTGCAAGATCTTTAACATAGCTAGCAATCCCTGTAGTGAGACAACCCTTTTAAAATACAATTAAAAAAAGATAAACAAAGAGGGCTGGATTCCACCCTATTTTAAAAATGTGTTTTTCTGGAATTAAACTACTAAAAAAATTGCATGTACAAAATAGCTGATACAAATTTTCCTCTGATTGTAAAGGAAGGTACAGGAAGACTTGAAAAGATGTAGGTTATTCAGAGGACATGGAGTATGGAGCACATTCGCCACCCCAAGAGCAGAGACAATTTCCTCCAGCACGTTGAGTAAAACGAGAAAAAGAAAGCCAAGAAAAAGGGCACCTGGGTGGAATAGGAGCGTCAATCACCAGCATTTCCAAGCGAAGCTCAATTGGTCCGCATTCAAATGGAGGGGCAAGCGCTCTCGTAGAGGCAGAAAACTTCTCAAGCGTACCCAGGTCTTGACTGTTTTACTGAGGAAGGCTGGAGGGTCTTAGCACTGTTTTCGTTGCTGCGTCATAAGGGCTTTTTTACCGTTTTAAAATAGATGAGGGGACCCCGGGGCCCTGGCTCTCACCGCACCCACTGAAAACTCCGGCCCTGCTAGCTGAACCTGCGTGATCCCCCGTTTACAGCCTCACCGCCTTGATCAGTAATTTCCTTCAACCCACTTGGGCAGTAGAATGCAGGATTTTTTGTTGACCCCACTGGGGACAAACTGTTTCGTTTGCTTCACATTCTAGTGTCACGGTGGAACAATGTCACCAGTAGAATGGCACGTACCTCTAGCCGCAGCAGTATTGGAAAACTAGCTGTTTTTAATATAGTTTATTTCTTATTGCGAAATTTTCTGCTGATGGTCCATAAGGGCCCCTGCGTGGTTTTTTTGGGTCATGCTGCGTTACAGGATATGGATAGTCAATGTCCATTTCACTAAAATACTGCGTCAAAGACTACTTTCTTCCGGCACTTTTTAATCTGTGGGTAATGCAGGTTTGACGGTCATGCTGCGGTCCAGAGCAGGGATAGTCAATGTCCTGTTCAACTAAAATGGTGGTTCAAAGACTCCTTTTTCCAGCACTTTTTAATCTGGGGGTCAGACAGGTTTAAGGGTTATGCTGCGGTCCAGGACAGGGATAGTCAATGTCCAGTTCAACTAAAATGATGGTTCAAATAATTCTGCCTTCTGGCACTTTTTAATTTGTGGGTCATGCAGATTTAAGGGTCATGCTGTGGTACAGGACAGGGATAGTGAATAGTCTGTGACTTTTTTTCTGTGACTCTTGTTGCCTAATTGTCTTGCCTAAGATGTAGCACGTATCCAGTTTCCTGTTGTGGATGTTAATTGCAGCTTCTCCTCCCCTGTTTGGGTGTAAGAATGAAGCTGTTGCTCCTCTCCCATAGACTTTAATGGTCATTGGCGATTATCTATTATCGCTATCGGATATCGTCATGATAATTGCCGATATCGACTATCGATCCGATAACGATAGTTGACACAATTGCTAATCACTAGACACAGTGGGTCAAAAACATTTCTCCCATAGAACAAGGAACAGATTTGTATATAAGGGCGCACAGGCCTCCCCATATAAGTCTTTTGAAGGTGGATGTGGAGGTAGAAGAACTCCTTAAAGATAAAAAAAAATTATGTTTCAGTATGAACTTAAGTGATGATAGTAAGAAAATCCATCATAGAAAATGAGCCCATTCTTGAATAAGTTTCACATGCTTCCAAGCCTTGTGCATGTACTACTGATGTATACAGGACTTCAACATCCAGTGTAACCAATCACATTTTCGTATCTAATGTATATTTGATATTTTATGAATAACATACCCTTTGTCCTTGGCATATGAATGAAGAAGTTGAACCAGGGGTTTCAAAAACAAATCCAAATACTTACACAGGAGCTCACAGAAGTTCTAATTTTCGGGCACTGTGGTACAACCAGGAGAACATTTTGCATTTTTATGGACCTTAGGCAATAAATGTAAATAAGCTATCCTAATGTAAGACAATCTTGTGTCCTTTTGGATGTAATGCCTTTCTGATAAGTGGTATCAATCAAGTGGTATCCATCAAGTGACATAGAGCATCAGGATTCTCTATGTCCCTCTGTATGTCAAAGAGGTAAGAGGGCTAAATGTTAATTTCTTATATAAGTTAGGGTACCCTGTTGTCAAAAGGCCTACGTTACATGACTATGGGCTGTATCACGAGAATGCCCTCCTTGTCGGCAGATTTGAAAATTACACCATCTATCTTCACCACTTCATTAACAGCCTGTCTCTGATCTTTAGTTAAGTTGTCATAAGGTATAGTTGGGGACATGTTCTGAAATTCCTCAGTGAACAATTTCACAAACAAGTACACAAGGTAAAACACAGAATTTGGCACCCCAATCTACCTATAACCTGGAAGATTGATTTCCAAATTGTGGCATCCATCTTTTCTCATCATATTGTTTTGTTCCAGTATTTCCTTTCCTCTTGCCACCCCTTAAAACCCATCTATTGTCCTGAGATGAGAGTTACTTTCCACAGAAGAAACTGAACTCATTGATGCTGATCTAGCAAAAGGGCTATGTCTATTGTTCTCATTGGGCCATCTTTATTGTTTTGGAAATCTCTTGAGTCCCATAAAAACTTCATTTTCACCTTCTGTATTTTCTTTTCCCATGTTACATATTGAACATCCAATTCACTTTTAAAGTTATCCCAGTTGTTCTGCGACAAACCCCCAAATAGCTTACTCCTTACATCTTCACTTTTCATTTCAAGACTGTCCATTCTCTTTTTAGTCTATAATAAATTCCATCATAGATTGTAAATCATTGCAAACTTCTCCTCATCTTGTATGACAGAACTAGTCTTGCAAAGGGAATGAAGGGAACACCAGAATATGTAAGCCTCTAGGTAGAAGACCCTTTACTACATAGTATTCTAAGGTGGCCTTATTCCACCAAATTTTCATTCTCTTTCTCAAAAGAAATGTAAGCTTATTTTTTCATCTTCACAGTATGCCCCAATTCAACCTCTCCAGTGACCACATTATTTTTAAAGGTAGAGTCTATATGTGACAGCAACAATTGATCGCGCTCCTTTATTTCCGTAGTTGGTTATAAAACAAAGTTGCATGACATAGATAATGCTAAAACATATCCTTTAATATATGCAATATTTAAAATACTAGAAACATATGACAGATGCCTAAACTATACCCTAATTAACCCCTATCTGGGACTACCCAAATACTCCCTTACACAAAAAATGGAGCACCTGCCCCGACAAGGGCGACCCCAACCAGCACCTTTTACTGGATAAATATCCCTATTTTTCCCTAACCTGATACAAGTTACACTTAAAGGGAACTCTGTTTATAGAATATATACATCCAGTTTTAGGTGAGCAAGTACTGAAACGCTTCACATGCGTTTGGACTCCATCTTGGACCGTCCTGGGGTTCCTCAGCTCCGGGACCGCCGCTTTGGTAAACGGATTTGCAGGCGGACACAGGGTTCTCTTTAAGTCTGGATTCCACCAGCTTTATTTTTCAACACAGGAAAACATGTATAGCATACAAAAATAAACCTTAAGCCGTCTAGCCACTGACTACACAAACAATAGAGACTTTCTCTAATCTCTGACCTGGACTTATCGTCCAGCACAGTACATTTCACACATACTTCAGACTTTCCTCAAGCCTGGGGGGATAAGAGCCCTCTCCTCAGCTCCTCTGCTTCTCCACTCTGGTAGCAAGCCACACCCCCCGATTACCTGGAGAGACAGGCTTTTAATAGGTCTCCAGGGATGTTCCAATCTCCCGTCCTGGAACGTGGGGACGGCAACCCACCCAACGCTATCGCCGTCCCGGGAAAGGCAACCCGTTACTAGCCGCATTGCAGCCATGCTAGCTACCTGTGTCAGTAACCTACGGTTACTGATGCCAAATAGTTGCCTTCCCCCACCATAACCAGGTTTTTGGTGGCACATCTGCAGCCGGTATACTGCTGTATTCCAACTTGTGGCAGGAACATGCGACTGCCTGCTGTCGCTCTGCCACAGTACATGTAAATATTGTATTAGCAACAGATATCAATTTGTCTAATATACACTATATGTTAACTTCTGAAAATATGTACATAAGTGTCCCTACATAACAGCTTGACTTAAAATTATACTGATTGTCAATAGTCATATGCCAATATCAATATCCCTCATATAAAATACAAGGACCAACGCGTTTCACCCTAGCAATTATCGCCGGGTTCATCAGGGGCCACATAAGAGGTATTCATCCTATCAGGCTTAATCAAGTACTATCAGGTAGGTAATTACATATCAAAAGAATGTAGTACAAAAATGCACCGGAATACTGAAATAACGTCATGTCGATGTAGAAGTGGGAAAACAAAGTGAATACTCACAATTGGCAAATAGCTCTATTCAATTGTTCATCATAAAATGTGAACATAGTATATATAGCATAGTAAGCCACAGAAAAGATCCCCTGTTTACCAATGACAACATCGGACCGTATATATACTTACATACTAAGGTGCCCCATGATAATAGTTTCTTTCCAGACGTATTTCCAAGATGAGGGAGACCATTACTATTACCCGGGTCGCGGAATAATCACTTCTGGACACTTCTGGACAAACACCTAATACTAATCGGCACTTCGGCAGGCCGAGAGCATACTTAGACATCAGAAAGGAAATGCCCCTATTGTCATGGTAACCAGGAAACATACACAGAGACTACTGTTTCTATTGCTGCAGTTTTGTGCTCACCAATTATGACAGTGCTTACTACTCATATATAAGTGCATATAATGCTCACTAATAAATACAGGCAGCCATTGATTTCTCTGTTTCTCCTATGAATATAACAGGAGGTCGTAATATGTGTTGAGTGCGATATTAATCGTCAAAGTTGAAAATCGCATCAGTTTTTTATGGTGATCGGATTTTTTAGATCATGCGATAATTTAGGTTAAAATCTGTGCCTCATCTATTAAGATCGCGCCATTTTCGCGGCTCTTCCTGTAATTTTTGGCGCCAGCAAATCAGATTACAGCATAGAGCAGTAGATGTGTGTGAGACGTCATGACTGGGATGTGTAATGGTTGCCTATTGCTGGAATAAAATCAATGACCCTCGTTTTTAAATAAACATGAACAGGCGTTTCCTGTTCAGCCTCAGTGTCTCTCAGCGTCTCAGAGCCTAAGGACGTGCGGCTCTGCTTGTGTCCCCAACAGCTCAGCGAAATTTATTAATATCTTTACTGAGAAACCTCTACTATTGCTGTGAAATTTCCCCTTACAATTTAGTCAGATTAGAGATTGGAAGATTTTATATAGTTAGGTAGAGAATTTTAAAGGAGCCATCTATAACCGCTGTAAACGTCACGGAGGGGAGCGGAGTGGGGGGGCCCCTGCGGCGAACCAGACAAGCTCCCTATAAGAAAACTGGATAAAGTACACCAATACTTAGTGTAACATTGCAATAGCTTTATTAATTAACCAGTTTTCTATGAAATAATTTCCTGGAATATTGGGCAGCCTGTACTTATAGGATAGCCACTTTTCTAGTAAACTGCAGGTCTTTTTGTTAGGTCAAAACTCCACTTTTATTATCATTATACCATTTCAGATAGGTGTACATTTTCAATTTTGCCCATTCCACCTTTGTGGATATATCCACCTTGTACTGAAAATTAGAATCAGCAAGTCAGCACAGGTTGATAGGTGCCAAAAAATTTACCTTTTATTATCCGAATACATTTCAGATACGTGTTTTTTTACTTTATGGCTCACTACAGCTTTGTTCATTGAGGCACCTTTGCACTTAAATGTGAATACTGCAATTTTTATTCTCAGTTCCCAACAGTTCATTTTTGCTGGTTTTGCTGTAGGAGACTGTAAAAAACAACAAGGTTTCATGACAAAACTCATATTTTCCATTTACTCACTTCATCCTTTAGAATTTTTTTTTCGCATTTCAATGGTTTTAGGGGTCATGTTGCCTGACAATTTTAACAGAGGCGGAGAAGTCATATTTATAATTTTTTTTGGGTCATGAATGCTTTGAAATGCAACAATACTAATCAGGTCCTATTCCTAAAAAATGTTGTTTCTTAACAGACCATTTGTCTTCCACAATTGTCCAAAGTGGCTGCATGTCATGTTTTTGAATTTTTGTGGCATTTTCGGACATGCAGCTATAACTTACAGTCCTATTATAAAAATGTTTTGTATCTTCTAACAGACATTGTTCTTCACAATTGTCTCGAGTGGCTCAGGTGATGGGCTGTTAGAAAGGAATGGTAGACCACTGTTAATGGACACATCTTGCAAAAGACTTGGTTTGTTGCAAGAACTTTTTAACATAGCAATCAAGTCCCTGTAATGAGACAAACCAATTTTATATAATTTTAAAAAAATAGAAGAACATGGTGGAATTCCATCCCTATTTTAAAAATGTGTTTTCTAGAATTAAACTACTAAAACTGCAGTACAAAATAGCTGTTAATACAATTCCTCTGAAATTTGTACAGGGAGTACAGGGAAATTTGACCAATGTAGGTTTATTTCAGCAGGACATGGAGTCGGGAGCACGGACAGAGAACAAAGTACAGAGAACCTTTTCCCCCCACCAGCACGTTGAGTAGAATGATAAAAAACAATGCCAAGAAAAAGGGCAACCGGTGTAACAGAGCGTTCACCACCAGTATTTCCAGGGAAGCTCAATTGTCCGTCACTCCTAACGGAGGGGCAAGCGCTACCCAGGTATTGACTTGTGTACTGAGGAAGGCTGGAGTTCTCACACTTCCGCTTCTGCACGGCAGTTTTCGTTGCTGCGTCAACAGGCATTTACCCTCGTGCGGTGATACTAGATGACGGAAACCCGGCCTGGGCTTCTCACCGCACCCACTGTAACTCCGGCCCTGGTCAAGCTGTGGCACAGGACAGGTATAGGTCAATTCCCGTTCAACTAAAATGGTGGTTGAAAAGACCTCCTTTTTTTCCAAGCATATTTTAAATCTGGGGGTCAGACAGGTTTAATGGTCATACTGCGGTCCAGGACAAGTTCTAGTCAATGTACCAGTGGAAACAAAATGTGGTTGAAAGTCTCCATTTTTTTATTTTTCCGGCACTATTTTCTTAACCTGTGGGTCAGACAGGTTTAAGGGCCATGCTGCGGTCCAGGACTGGGTTTGTCAATATCCAGTTCAACTAAAATGGTGGTTCAAATAATACTGCCTTCTGGCACTTTTTAATTTGTGGGTGATGCAGGTTTAAGTGTTATGCTGTGGTACAAGATCAGGGAATATGAATGGTGTGGGTGACTTTTTTCTATGGCTTTTATAGCCTAAGTGTTGTGCCTAAGATGTAGCAGTATCCATTTGACTGTTGTGGCTGTTAATTACCAGCTTCTTCGCATGCCCTGTTTGGGTTGTAAGAATGAAGTGTTGTTGCTCTCCCATAGACTTTAAATGGTCATCGGAGATGATCGACTATCAAAAACCTTATCGATGGTGAGCCGACATCGACTATCGCCCGATGTCGTAAGCCAAACGTAATCGCTCAACACTAGTCGTTAACAATACCTGTAACTTTGGTGCACTGATAAAGCATGTTCACACCTACCCACACAGCATTGTGTCATCATCTGAGCACTAGGCAGTGCACCCCTCTAAGATCAACATATGGGTATTTACACTAGGAGAGAGTAATTACACCAAGGTAAATATATACTACACTCACAAGAGGGATGTTCACTAAGGCAATGTAGTTCCTGGAGTACAACATGTTAATAATCAATTTGACGCTACTCAATATAGTTTCATACTTTGTAAGGCCGAAAAAAGACAAGACGTACATCCAGGTCAGCCTGTTGTGCTAAGGTGTTGATCCAGAGGAAGGCAAAAAACCCCAAGGAGGTAGAAGCCAATTGTCCTTATTAGTGTTGAGCGATTGCGTTGGCTATCGAGATCGATCGATAGTCGGCGGCCCGCTATCCGATAAGGTTTTTCGATAGTGAGCATCGATATATGCGCGATGACCATTAAAGTCTGGGAGAGCAACAACACCTTCATTATTACACCCAAACAAGGCTGGAGAAGCTAATTAAACATCCACACATCAAATGGATACGTGCTACATCTTAGCAAACAACACTTAGGTTATAAAAGTCACAACAAAAAGTCACAGACCATTTACTATCCCTGTCTTGTACCACAAAGCCTGAACCCTTAAACCTGCATCACCCACAATTTAAAAGTGCCAGGAAGGCAGTTATGATTTGAACCATCAGGTTACTGAACTGGGACATTGAATATCCCTGTCCTGGAACCAGCATGAGCCCCAAACCTGCATTTGAAACCCCCACATTTATAAAGTCTGCTAAAATGGAGGCTTTCAACCACCATTTTAGTTGAACTGGACATTTGCTATACCTGTCCTGGGCCACAGCATGAGGCCCAAACCTGCATGAACCCCCACATTTAAAAAAAGTGCCGGAAAAAGAGTCTTTCAACCACCATATTAGTTTCCACACTGGGACATTGACTATAACCTGGCCTGGGGCCACAGCATGAGCCCCAAACCCTGCATGCCCCCCACAGTTAAAAAGTGCCTCGGAAAAAGGAGTCTTTCATTCAACCACCATTTTAGTTTCACTGGACATTGACTAAACCTGTCCAGGGCCACAAGCATGAGCCCCAAACCTGCAATGAGACCCCCACATTAAAAAAGTGCAGAAAAAGGAGTCTTCAACCCCCATTTTAGTTTCACTGGACATTGACTATACCTGTCCTTGTACCACAGCATGAGCCCCAAACCAACATGACCCCCTCATTTAAAAAAGTGCCCGAAAAAGGATCTTTCAACCACCATTTTAGTTGAACCTGGACATCTTGACTACTACCTGTCCTGGGCCACAACAGCATGACCCAGGGCCGAGTTACAGTGGTGCGGTGAAAGCCCGCTGGCTTCCGTCATCTATTATCACGCAGTGTTAAAAAATGCCCGATGACGCAGTCAACGAAACTGTCGGCTGAAGCATAGTGCGGAAGCCGGAAGTGGTTAAACTCCACCTCCATCTGTAACACAGTCAATACCTGGTAGCGCTTGCCCCTCCGTATGAGTGTGGACCAATGACGCTTCACTTGGAAATACTGGTGGTTAACGCTCCTGTTACAACCCAAGGTGCCCTTTACTTGGCTTTCCTTTTTTCCTCATTTTACTCAACGTGCTGGAAGGAAATGGTCTCTGTACTTAGTTCTCCTGTCCCGGCGCCAGACTCCATGTCCTCTGAATAACCCCTAACATCTGGTCCAAGTTTTCCTGTACCACTCCCCTTGTACCAATTTCAGAGGAATGTTTTTAAAACAGCTATTTTGTAACATGCAAGTTTTTTAAAGGTACTTTAATTCTAGAACAACCACCAATTTTTAAAAATAGGATGGATCCCCACCATGTCTTTGTTTCTCTTTATTTTTTCATTGTATTAAATGGGTTGTCTCAATACAGGGATTGATAGCTATGTTAAAGATCTTGCAAAACAAGTCATTTTGCAATATGTGTTCCATTACAGTGTCCTACCTATCCCTGGTTATCTGACACAGCACCATCACCCTGAGCCACTCTGACAATTGGAAGAACAAATGTCTGTTAAGAAACAACATTTTTTTAGAATAGGAACCTGTAAGTATAGGCTTCATGCCACAGCAAAATGCCCCCCCCCCCACAAATTCAACGCAGGACCCTTGACCACTTTGTCAACTTGTGAAGAACAAATGTCTTGTTAGAAAACAAATTTTTTTTTATACATAGGACCTGTAGTATGCTGCATTTCAAAGCAGCCATGACCTCAAAAATTATAAATAATGACTTCTCAGCCACTATTAAAAATGGTGAGGGAGAAATGCCACTTAGAAGCACATTTTCTGTTCCAAAGGGGACCAAGATTATGGCTGTATCTCACAGCAACATGACCTCAAAACCATTGACAATGCGAACAACCCGTCTTAAGATAAAGGAGTAAATGGAATACGGTGTTTGTCATGAAACCTTGCTGTCGTTTTAAAACAGTCTCCTCACAGCAAAACCCGCACAATGACCTGTTGGGACAAGGAATAAAAATTTGCAGTAAGAAATGATCACTTTAAAAAAAAAATGTTTCAAGAGGACCATTTCTGTTTGAAAGAGGAATGTGAAGTAGACTGGCAACTAATCGGTGACCTCGGCAATTGGGGCCACAACATCAGAAGATCCATGCCTGATTCATCTGAGAAAGTCAAACGATCCCCATAATCTGTGGAAAGCCGGATGCGGTTGTCTGTAATGACTCCTCCAGCTGTGCTGAAGGTCGCCAGCAATGACGCTGCCTGCGGGCAGGACAACACCCTCATGGCTGACCGAGCCAGCTCGGGCCATTCGTTCCGAACATTTTGGATAACCCAGAAGTCTAATTGGGTCCGGACACAATGCAAATACATCGGTGTTGAGACCAGATATTCGTGCACCATGATCTTAAGATGATCCTGTGTGTTGGATGTGTGCCCTGCATTGCATAGCGTCGGTGAGGTGGGTTTAAAACAAAGATGACCAAGGTCGCCCCATTAGGCTATGCCACTTGCCTGCTGCTGCCGCCGCGTCACGCCTACATGGCACTCTACTGCTGTCAACGTCGGATGTTGTTCCACCGTGAACGTTTGGGGAACGTGTAAGAAGGACGCAAAACCAACGGATGTCTCCAGTTTTGATCAATCAGCATGGTCTCCATTTCCCGCATTTTAACATCTCTATTTGGGTGGGTGGAAGAAAGTGCTGATTTTTGTTTGGTACCGGGGATCCAGGAGGGTGGCCCACCCAGTAACTGTTGTTCATTTTGATGGCTTAAATGCGCGGATATGTTGGAGGAAATGGAAGCATCCAACACTCAAGTGAGAGATGGAGCCTTGATTTCCCAAGCCCCTCTGGGTCGAGGGGCAACTAGCAAACTGTTGATCTTTCCTCATCTTCCCTCCTCCGCCATCCAAATTTCGCGCCAACCTCCTTTCCAAGGCAGGGACGTCCGTAAACATCGGTGTCTAGGAATACCTCCTCCCTCCTCCTCCTCCTTCCTCCGCTGCTCCGGGCACAGCTTCAACGACGCCCTGACTTGCCTAGATGATGCACCCGAGAGCTGATGCGCCACCGATTGCACATCTCTGACCCCAACCACTGCCTAATGAAGACCGATGAAATTGTGAAACTGTCGGCGCCTGGTGGATTTTGACGGCAGAGAAAGGCTCCGTGTTCCGCATCTGTTCCGTCTCCCCTCCTCCTCCGTCGCTGGCGGGAACCTTTGTTTCAGAGTTCCAACGATCGTTCCAGACAAGATCACCACAATGCTCAGCTGACAAAGGGCATTGTCCCACTGACCATTTTGGTGGCTTCTCCAACTGGCAAGGAATGTGCAGAGGCTCTTTCACCTGCCTCCACTCTCACTCGGTGGTTCCAAACACCCCGAGGTCCGTACCGCTGCTTGTCAGGCCATGTTCACTTCGTACTGCGTAATGGCATTGCGCGTTGGCCGCACAATCGCTGGACATGTGGAGGGTGGAATTCCAGCGTGTTGCCAGACGTCAACAATGAGGCGGTTGAACGGGGAGGCCAGCTGACGCTGCAACGCACCAGGCGGGACGAAGCAGGGTTGCGAACGGCGGAAGCGCGAACTCAGGACCTCGAGCTTCTTCAGCAGGCAAAGTCCAGACCCGTAGCTCCTTTAGAACTTTCCTGCAACGACAAGGTTCATGACATGTGCCAGGCAATGGATGGCACCAGCCTACCGAGACTCTTAGGGCGGCCAGCCAGAATTTCCCACGCCGATATCGCACACCACCTTGCATGGCACAAGGGTTCTTGCACCCAGGCCAGCGGCGCGGTCTCGTTGCTTAGAGCTCGTCCACAGCTCCTGCTGACCTGTGGTGATGGACGGTCTCCAAAGCAGATTTAATTTCAACACGGCCTGGTGTCTCTGGGCAACGTGATGCCACCAGGACCTTGGGGAAAAGAGCCCTGCAACCATCCCTGCGGTTTTGAAGAGCGTGCAGGCGCCGAGCCCTAGAGACCACCGTCACCCCCCCAGAGACATCCACCCAGCTCACCCAGTGCGCGGTCACAGAGATATAGCGCCCGTGCCATGCTTACTAGTCCATTGGTGTCGGTGGTGAGATGGACTTTCCGGAACACAGATGCAGACAACCGCGCTTTGAAATTTAAGATGACACGTGGCTGGCCAGAGTGCAGGGGAACGGCTTTTCTCTGCAAAGAAATGCCTGCTCGGCATCTGGTATTGGGGGCAAACGAGGGCCATGGACGAGGCGGAAACCCATCTGTTCCACCAGACGGAAAGGCAACATTTCCAAGGGCCAAAAGCCTGGCAATCGCCGACATTCAGCTTTTGGCTATGGGATGGTTTTGGGTTTAAAGTGTTTCCTTTCTGCTCCCAAACCTGGAAGACAGAAGGCTGGCTGCTAGAACTGGCCGCTGTACGGCGTCGGTCGTCAAACTGACTGGCGGAAGGAGAAGGGGTAGGATGGGTCTCTGGTGGTGCTGGTGGGTACTCGGGCGACCGGTGGAGGCTGAAGCGGAGGCAGATCCCTGCTCCATGACTCTGAGAGACATGGGCAGCTGCAGGAACGCTTGGGGGGTGGCGGAGGAGGAGGAGGCGGGAAGAGGGTGTGACAGTGTTGGAGACCGGCGTCGGCTGGCCTATTTTTTGGCCATGTGTTCCCTCCATTTCAACACTCATGCATTCAGCTGCAAGTGTCTAGACCTGTTGGTGGTCGGTTAACCACTTAAGGTTCTTGCCCTCTACTTATGCGTTTACGGCAAAGGCGGCATATACTCGCTGGGTGAATCAGAGGCTTGCTCAAAGAAGGCCCATGCTTGAGAGGTCCTGGACCTTTTTTGACGGCGATAAGCGAGAGTCGGGTTAGCGCTACCGTGGCTGGCGGAATCATATCAGCGACTTCTGCGACCGCCCTCTCCCCTTTTTTGTGGCGGACCACGTATTGACACTACCGCATCGTCTTCCTCCTCGTCCCACTGATGAAGCGCCGTCGCAAGCAAAATTCTGCGGAAAAGAACCAGGAGGGATCCGCTATGTCATCAGCATCATCATCATCCAACACAGGTGACTTGGTCGTCCTGACTTTCTTTTCTGCATCCCCCGAAGCTGCGGGCTAACAAGCAAGGGGCACTGCAAGGCGTTGCCGGACCGCCCGGGATTTTTTGCCGATTGACCGCTTCCCTTCACCTCCTCTGATGGCATCAGTAAACTGGGGGCGTCAGAGCAAGAAAATCAATCCTTTTTGGCCTCTTGATCTTTTAACTGCCTTCATTGACCCCAACCCGCATTTGTCCTCAAACAGGTCTTCAGAAAATGGATTAATCCACAGTGGTGGTACACGTTTACAAGTTGGCGCTGTTCAATGTTGGACAGATGCTGATGAGAACATTGTGGCCGTGACTGCGAGGGACGAGGAGTAAGACTGCTAGCTGCAGGTTGCCAATTAAACCACTGAAGACAGATTGGCGAACGATGTTCGTTACATATATACACAGGCCCTGACCCCACGCGATGACAGCTGACTGGTCCTGCAACTGACGATCCTGCTGGCATGCAATGTTGGTCCGCGAGGCACTGGTAGGAGCACCATCACACCTCGTACCACTACCATCCATGCTGCTACCCCCCTCTTTGCTCGCTTACCACCGCATTTCGCTCCATGTTTCAGTAATATAAAAATTTTGAGAAGGTATGGAATAGTTTGGAAAGTCTCTTTATTAAAAACGGCAAATCACAGCTATCTCAAATCTCTCTAATCAAAACAAAAGTGCTGGATTCAAATATTAAACGCAAGGTGTCTTTTCAACAAATCTGGACTGGGCCAAAGAGTCCAAAAAACCACTATCTGTTATGTATTGATATAATAAATGGTATTTAATTTTGCAACCTTTCAATTCCACCTGTGGTGATATAGAATGGCTGTTTTAAAGATTTCGTAGAAGCTGCGTCAATGAACAGTGCTGGGTGCGCAAAAGCCAAAAACAACGTAACTGTTAAGTTTTGATAGAATAAAATTGGGTATTTTTTGCACCTTTTCAATTCACCTGTGGTGAATAATAGAATTGGCTGTTTTAAAGATTTACGTAGATGCCTGCGTCAATGACATGCTGGGTGCGCAAAAGTCAACAAACCACGTAACTGTTAGGTTTTGAATAAAAAAACGGTAATTTTATTTGCACCTTTCATTCACCTGTGGTGAATAAAGAATTGCTGTTTTAAGATTTACGTAGATATGCTGCGTCAATAACAGTGCTGGGTGCGCAAAAGTCAAAAAAACACGTAACTGTTATGTTTTGAATAATAAACGGTATTTTTTGCATCCTTTCAATTCACTGTGGTGAATATAGAATTAGCCTGTTTAAAGATTTACGTGGATGCTGCGTCAATAACAGTGCTGGGGTGTGCAAAAGTTCCAAAAAACACGTAACTGAGATGTATTCTCCCGTACGATACACAGTAGTTTTTGGCAACAAACAAACTGTGCTGACTACAAAAATTTGCGGTTTGTAATTTAAAGTGCAAGGGGGATATATCACAACAGTCCACAGGTGTAATGGGTAAAATTTGAACACCTATCTGAAATGTATTACTGATACTAAAAGTGGAGTTTTGCAGCTACCAAGAGACCTGCATTATAGAAATGAGGTGTATCCAATATAAGTTCAGGCTGCCCAATATCCAGGAAATATTTCAATAGCAAACTTGTTAATAATAAAAATTCCACTACAATGTCTACAACAAGTCAGTTGGTGGAACTTTATCCAGTGTTCTTTATAGATAGAGCTTGTTTTTTTCCCCCCCCCCTGTGTTCGCCCCCCCCCCTCGCTCCCCACAGCCGTGTATTTACACGTGGTAAGATTCTGCTTTAAAAAAATTCTCTAGCTAACTACATAAAAATGTTCAAATCCCTAATCTAACTAAATTGGAAGGATCACAGCTAATATAAAGGTTTCCTCTTGGCAGAAATAGACTAAGTCGCTGAGCTGTTTTGGCCACAGGCAGAACGCAGTCCTAGTTACCCCTATGAGACGCTGAGAAACTCTGAGGCTGAAACAGGAAACGCTGTTACTATGTAAAACGAGGTCATGTGATTTTTCCAGCCAAAATCGCAACCATACACATCCCCAGTCATGACGTCGGCACACAACATCTCATCTCACCCTGCACTATTCTGTAAATCTGATTTTGCCTGCCGCCAAAATTACAGGAAGCGCTAAAAAGGCGCGATCTTAATAGATGATGCACAGATTTAAACTAATTATCGCATACTGGAAATTTCGATCGACCATAAAAACCTTGCCGATTTAAAATTTGCATAAAAACGCCCACACAGCCATTGGGGAAAAAATTTCCTTCCCAAAACCCAAACCCTGGAAATAAAAAATCCCTGATAAACACCCCTCTCTAAACCTAGACATTATAACTTTTTTTATTTATTCCTTCAGAAGCACCCAAACCCTTTTTTTTGAACTCTTTTTTAATTCACCTTGACAATTTTCCTATGCAAATTCCACATTCCCGCGAAACAGTAAAAACCCCTTTTCTATTTTTTATGTAAAAAAATTTTCTTCCCAAAAAACGAGAGGATTCCCCTTGTTTCTGATACAGCCCGGGTAAAAATAAACTTGGGAAGATCTCAAATTTTTCCTTTGATGTATTTAAACTTTTTATTATTCCCCCCAAGCCCTTTTGTCAAACAAAAATAACCCTAGCCTTCAATCGTCGGGGTATTGTAATCCCCCCATCCTTTTATTTTTGTTTTGCCCCCTTTGTCCCTTTTTCAAGCCCCTACAATGTTTTTCCTGCAGGGGCCCCCCAAAACGTACACAATTTCCATGTGGTCTAACATGACTTGTATAAGGGAGAATAATGTTCTCATCATGTCATCTATGCCCCTTTTAATCACCCCATGACCCTATTTCCCTTGCACTCTCCCTACACGCCTAAAATTTAATTTTTCTGTCCCCCAAATTTCATAAGTCCTTCTCCATGTACTTTTACCCACCTTTTTCCATTTAACATGAAGGGTTTTTTCCTCCCCATGGCATAACCTTCTTTTTATCTTTTTAAAACCTCATCTCCATTTCTCGCCCAGCCTCTAACTTACCCAAATCCCTTTGTATTAACACATTTCCTCTATTTTTTTGATTTTTTACGGGGCTTAGTACACCTGTAGAGATCAAAAATTTCTACTGTGAATCCCTTGTAAATCATTTATAAAAATATTAAAGAATAGGCCCCAAATACTGACCCTTTATATCCCCAGAACGGGGATCCAGCCTGAGTATCACCTTAAATTTACCCCCCTTTTTTTTTTTTCTATCTGAGCCAGTTGCTTACCCACTCACACATTTTCCCCCCAACATTCCATTTTATTTTACCAATCTTTTATTAGCACCTATCAAAAACTTTTGAAAAATCAGATATATACAACCAAAGCCCCAAACCCCGATCGAGTCTAGCATGACTTCCTCATAAAAGCTGATGAGATTAGTCTGACAGACCGATCCTTCATAAAACCCCCTGCTGGAAAGGGTTAACATTTTATTTCAGTTAGAACCCAGAACATCTCTAAAATCCTTCAAACATTTTACCCCCCAACAAGGTTAAGCTTACCGGGCCATAGTTTCTGATCACTTTTTTTGGAAACCCCTTTTTGAAAATTTTGGACACATTTGCAAGTGCCAAACCTTTGGACATACCCGTTATTAAACAGTCATAAAATTTAAATAGGGGCCCATCTATGACATCATTTAACTCCCCTTTGGACACTGGGTTATCCATCAGGACCTTTTGGGATTTTCTATTTTTTATCTTCTTTGAGTGCTGACTTCTTCCTGGGTTAACAAAAAAATTTTAAGTTGGGGTTTACCTCATCCCCTTTCAACAGGGAAGGGCCTCCCCTCTAAATAAATGAGAAAAAAGTATTTTTTAAAAATTTTTTCTTTTTTCTCATCGCCCCCTGCTGTCTCTCCCCCCTATTTCCAAAGGGGCCAACTTTTCTGTTTTAAACTTTTAAAAATTTTTTATAGTTAAAAAAATTTTAGTAAGAAACCCTTTATTTTTTTTATTTATTGCCTCTTTACATCCCTTTGATCCACATGGGTTTTTCCTGTTTTTTAATTTTTTTTTATTTCCCTAAGGTAGTACCCTCATTTTACCTAGGATTTTTTAAAAAAACCCATTTTTTATTTGTTTTTACCTATTTTTAAAAACATTGTCCCCGTCCCAAACGGTAGGCCTCCCAAAGCTGAATAAAAATTTCCTTCCAAAATTCATGTTTTTGTGCTCCTTGACAAAAAACTCTTTGAAGGGAAAAAGAAATTTATTAAAATTTTGGGCACTATTTCCAGGGGCCCCCCAACCTAAAACCTTTTTTTTTCCTGTTAGGGGCTATTATCAAAATTTTAAATCTAGAATGGCCCTTTTCCCCTAGTCGGTTTTTTTGCACAAAATTGGGAAACTAATTATCATTAGTTATTGACAAAAACCCTTTTCCCTTTTTAAAAGCTACAGGTTTTAATTCCCAAATTTAGTCTGGGGAGTTAAAGTCACCCCTTTAAAAACAACCCATCGATTAGCTGCCTCATCTAATTTCCTGAGATAATCTTCTATGGGTCTGTATTTTGGGGGCCTATAGCAACCCCATTACATTATATTTTTTATTTTTACCCCCCATGATATTTTTCCCAAATGATTCAAAAATGTTCATTACCTTACCTAACTTCCCCCAGTGTTTCTTCAGACAGGGTTTTTTCATAAGACAGACACCTCCCCCCTTCCGGTCTTTACAATCCCTCTAAATAGACTGTAAGGCCTGTTTTACACGCTTTTTCCGACGGGTTTGTGGCCCTATTTTAGCTCACAAATCCCCTGAAAAAGGGCGGGACGG